>RJWT010035397.1:0-13474 GCA_004365215.1 Cuniculus paca | reverse complement strand
AGTTTGTCTCTTGCCTCAGCCTTGTCTTTCCAGGCTTGCAACCCTGAGTGGGGGTCCCGCCCGACAGCCCCTCCACCCCTGCCCTGGCAAGATGTACTGGCTCATGTTTGCGCCTCATTCTCCCAGTGGCTTTATGGATGGTTCTAAAAATACACCCCTGTGTGAAAAAGTACTAAGCGTGAGTTTTGGGGGGCCGTGAAAGTGCTTTGTGGTGCTGGCAAAGATGGACGAGGTCACCTTGGGGTGAAGCAGGACTTCTCACTGGGTGGCTAGGACCCAGGCCTGCACAGAGGAGGCAAGGCTGGGGTTCTGGACCAGAGAAAGTGCTTTTCCTGACAGGTGGTGGGAAGGCAACAGATCCCCTCGGAAGGCGCTCTCAAAGCAGCTTCCCTGGCAGGGACCCTCCTGGAAACAGGCTTCGAGGCTGTTCTGCAGGCACACCACGCTCTGACTTGCCCGGAAAGTGGTCTGCGAAAGAGGCCGGCAGAACGGCCTTTGCTTACCGATTTTCCTTCTCGCTTCATTGATGCTTTCTCCCAGGGATTTTGCTTCAGAAAATCTGGAAAAGAGAGGGGGTGGGGGACAAAAGAGAAAAATTTCCTTTTTCTGTTCACCGTACATCATGTTCTAAAAATAGCTTTCCAAGAGGTCTTCAAAATAGTATCAGACATGATTAAAAGACATTAGGCTTAGAGATAAAATTCATAGAGTAGAACTTTAGCCATCCCAGCATAGGATGTTCGTGCTCCTGTTCTCTGATTTATGATTTTTGATTTCTATCATTTTATCCTGCAAGAGTAGCAGAATGAGACATGTAGTTAAGGTTTCTGTGAGTGATTTGCCAACCATGGCACCAAGATTTCACAGCCAAAAGCCACACAATCTTTTTTCCCTAATTACTAAGTAGCGTAGAGGCTGGTGAACTATGACTGGTCGGGGCAAATGCAGCTCGATCCCTGTCCTGCAAATAAAGTTTTATTGACACGCAGCCAGGCCCACTCATGTCTGCATCTTCTGTGGCTGCTTTGTGTCAGCACCTGCTTTGCGTGGATGTGAGAGAGAGGCCATGACCTACGAAGCTGAGAACACCCCCCGGCCCTTTTCTAGCAAAAGCATCCTGACTCCTGTTACATATAATTATCAAGTCAGATTTTGAATATGTAATTTAAGAAAAACAATTCTTAATAACCCCCTACCCAGAAACAAGCATATGTTGAGAAACACACCCATCCAGCCTTTTCTTCTAGCAAGTTTTTAGAGAGTGAGATCATGCTACACATGGAAATTTGTGTCCTCATTTATTTGGTTTTCCTTAGCGTTGTACGTCTTTCCCTGTATCACTTGAAACTCTTTGATGGACATATACTAATCCCCAGGGTGGTTGCGCTGCTGTTCTGTTCTCTGTGTTTTCTAACATAAATTTATGAGGCACTCAGAGGAAAACCACCTTTGTACTAGCACATTTTGTAAGGACCCCTTGGATGTGGGTATCAGAAACACACAGTGGGTCCTTACGAGATGTGAGTTGCTTTTCCTTTCTCTCCTTTCTGTCTCGAAATTAAAGCAGCCATTGACAATCTATAAAACACGACATGTGGGGATGGTCATTCATGCACATGCACTACCTGACACGTGGCAGTAGTAATACACGTGGATAAATGACATAACAGATGGTGATAGTAAATTATTGTGCTGTCTTCGCTCCCAGTAGTCATGCCACCATCAGAATCTGACTAGGAAGCCTATCTACAGGCAGGATATAGTTAGGAAGGCTTTTTGTACAAGATAAGCTTGGTTTGGGTCTTGTGGATTGTTATGGTTTGTGTCTAGGTGGCTCCCCAAACCTCATGCAGTTGTGGAGGCTGCTGAATCTAGGGTTTGTGATTGGTTCGTTGTCCAGTGCTGGGATTAGCGCTGGGATTAGTGGTGTGACTGCTGCACCCACCCAGGGGTGGAGTCAGTTTACAATATAAGGGAGGGAAGAAGGCATGCTTTTCTTTCTTTTGCCCGTCTTTTGCCATTTGCTCTTGTTGCTTGCAGCCACCATGAACAGCTGCCCCTCAGCCATACCACCCTGCCTTGGAACCAGCTAAGTATGGACTGAAACCCTTAAAACTGTAAGAAATAAACCTCTCCTTCCTTTATGCTGGGCATTAGGTATTTTGTCTCAGCAACAAGAGAAAAGTAACTAAGACATGGATGCATAGGAGTTTTTAGGAAACTTTTTATTTTGGAAAATTTCAAGACACAGCATAGGACACGCCTGCCACCACATTTCACTAATTGTCCAGCTTGACTTCAGTCACCTTCCCGCTTCCCTCTCTCCCAAATCTTGCTGGGTCCCTCAGATCCCAGCTGTCATACTGTTTCATCTGTGAGTGCTCCAGTGGTGCCAGCCCATGTAGGAGGAAGTAGGGAGGGGACAGTAGAAAGCAGTAGCCAGGCTGCCAGGGCTGCACCGTGCATGGTGGAAAGAAGTGTGAATTATGTCACTGCTATTTTCCAAGTCTGTCTGCGTGGCCTGGGACTGCAGACAGGAAGTTTCCAGAGAAAGGGACTAAATTTTCTCTCCACGTTAGGTTCCTGGGGACTCCACCCTTGGTCCCTCCCAAAGGCTGTCCGGTTCGGGCTTATTGTGGGCTCTGTATGTCTTCTCCTTGGTTGAGGGGGGGGCTGTCACCTTCTGGAAATAAGTGTGGTCCCCTGTGGTGCAAATTCCATTCACTGAACAGTCATAGGGAAGTGTAGGTCACTGTGCTGGGCTCTGGTTTGGTCCAGATGATTGAGAAGATGACAACCATAGTTGTAAAGGAAGGACCGACTGATTGCTGCTGTCTGTCCCCAGTACTAGGATTTCATAGGATTTGATAGTCACGCATTGCTCAGCGAACGAACCCAATTGTAGTTTTAGTCTTTGGAATAAGAAAAATGTAAGAGCAAGACTGCAAAGATGAAATGCACACCAACACTGGAGAAACAGAAGGGGTCACTTCCACGCTAGAGCTGCCCAGAGAAGCCCCAGCAAGTCAGGGCTGGCATCTCCAGGCCTGGCAGTATCCAGATGTCCGGGACCATGGTGCTGTGGTCAGCGCCTTGCTCCACAGCTGGCAGAAACTGTGGAGAGTCACCAGCTGCTCCCTGCCCGCCTCTGCAGGCTGCCAGCCCAGGGCTGTAAAGGGCTTTCCCACTGGAGAGGTGTGGTCCCAGGGCTGTGTCATCCTCCTGAGAGCTTTCCCTTCACTCTGCAAGCTGTCACCACTCCAGGCCACCCCACCCACATGTGGCCCTGACTGTTGGTCATCCAGAAAAACTCCAGAAGCCCAGCTTGAAGGAGGAGGGGAGAAAGGGAAAGCATTGACGGAGGCAGGGAGGCGAGAGGAAGAGGAGAAGCTCAGGGGAGAGGTGGGGTGAAGGTGACCCCTGCAGTCCCATTGGTCTGGCCAGCCCGAGGCTTGGCCTGGGGTTCACCTGGTGGGTGCGGTGTAGCTGGGTGCAGGTCCAGCACCACAGCAGAGAAATCTCTGGGTGAGGACAAGGGCTGGCCTGGGCAGGGAGGAGGACACGGTACCAGGCTGCCCTTCAACCAGCTTTGCTGATGCTGGACAAACACTGTCACCCCCTCTGGGACACTGGCTTTCCTGGAGTGTTCCTCCTCCAGCTCCTCTGCAGACATCTTCCAGAGCCTGTGCCCGGCTTTCTCCCAGCATCCTGGGCCGCCAGTGTCTTCCCCACTGTCCCCCACACCCTCCGAAGCTCCATCTCAGTCCTGCCTCGGCTCCTGAGCCACGCACACCGCCTGCCGTGTGCCCTGCGAACAACCAAGACGCGCTGCGTCTGCAAACAACTGACTGCCTCCAGCCCTGGGGATCCTCCCGCAGCCCCTCCACGGTGCCCCTGGGCGCCGGCGGCCATTCTGCATCCTCAAGACCCCCCAGTGCGTGTCCCCTGGCTTCGCTCCCACTCCTGCTTTCTGTCTGCAGCTGCTGTCCACGCCTCAGTGCCAAGGCCCTGTCACGTTCCTCTCTTGCCCGGAGCTCCCCAAGAGCTCCCTGTGACCTCAGGGCAGGGCCCGGGTCCCTCAGCAGGGTGATGCAGACTCCCCATCTCTTTGTGCTCTGGCTGTGATGACTTCTAGCTCTTTCCTGTCCTCCACCCTTCCGGGCTGGCCTGCCTCACTTTCAGTTCCATCAAGTGTCACTTTCTGCCATCTGGGAGTCCTTGCTTTCCCCTGGAGCCTCTTTCAGCCCAGTCTGTTTCCACCGAACCCCTCTGGGGTTTCCGCTGGATGTTGCTGTCCCTGCATAGCTCTCCTGAATTAAGCAAGCCACAGAGGGTGATGCACCCACTGCACAACGACACCTTGGCCTCCCTTCACGGGCAGAGGGTGTGTGGTGTGGGAAGTGCTTGACGACGCCTCTGATTCACTTTCAACATGGTAAGCTCTGGCAGGACGGTCACCTCCTGTGCTGAGTTCACTCTTACCAGCCCCGGCTTGCTCTGAGGAAATGGCCTCCTAATATTTGTAGAATGGTGCACCCAGGCAACCTGGGACCCTGCATGACTCTGCCTCTCAGCAGCTGGGTTCAGGCTCCTTGTTTCGGCTGCCGTGGAAAGCACACGCACACACGCACGCTCTTTGTGTGTGAACGCTGACCACCGCCAACCTGGGGGACTATGGAGAGGGTGACGGGCTGCAAGCTGGCCGCAGGCGACAGCACGGGAACGGATCCCTGGAGTCCGTGACCAAGGATGCCTGACACAGCGCCAACTTTCCCAGCTTCAGAGGGAATGGAAAGAACGGGGAAAGCGAGGAAGCATTGCATGTACCTTGTGAGAGCAGCTCTGGGAAGATCTCTTCCTGCCCGCGGTGTGTGCCAGGCGTCCCCGGGCCAGCAGCTGAGGACAGGACGCCGTGCTCTGCCCAGGGCAGTAGAACCACACTCTGTTCACAGACCCGCTGCTGGCCCTGAGCCACGGGGGCCCCACAATCCTTTCTGGTGTTGTCCCTCCAAGACGGTCACCCTCTCTCGTCTCCCACAGGGTAGTTCCTCCGCAGCCCTACTCGCTTACTTCTCGGAAGCCTTAAGTGTGCCCAGGCAGTTTTCTTGGCTGCTAACATTCCCCAAAGTCAATTTCAAATTATCGTTCCCAAACAATCTGCCTACCATTTCGGTGTCCAGTGTGGTTTTTAAAACTATGGGGAGGCTGAGAAGATTCTAATTTAATCTCTGCTTTCTGAGTTTATAATTCTAGTTCAGCAGACAAGGTGTAAAAAAAAAAAAAAAAGGAAAAATAGTAAATGTTGGAACTGAGGTCTCCCAGGCACCAGGGAGCTCCTATTTGCCATGGGTGTTATTTCCAGATGGTGCCCGAGATTTTTCTGTACCCTCGGTCTAGGTTTCCTGTCGGTTTCAGATTGCTGCTGTGTTCTGTGTGGGAAGCGCCTAACTGAGCGAGGCTGCTTTTCTTGATTTTGTGCACCTTATCAAGGCCTTTATTTCCAATTGCAGTTAATCTCCCCATTCATTTTTTCTTTTGTTATTTAATGGGACTCTGCGTCTGAGTGATTCAGACACAGTCCGAAGGGTCTGAACAAAAGAAATTCGGCTGTGCATTGCCTGGGCACTGATATTTGCCACGCATGGGGGCGCCAGCCTCTCTCCATCTTATTATAGGCTATGTGGATGAGTCGGGCCTGGAAAATGTAGGCATTGTGAATTGCTATTGTCCGCTACTGAAAAGTCCTGCTTAAGAGTTGGCTCACAGGCCTGCTGAGGTCATCGGAGGGCAAACATCCTTTTAATAGGCCAAGTTCTCGTTTCTGTTGTCACAGAAGGGGCCGGAGCTCAGAGATGTGTGTGCAGCCAAGGATGCGGGGCAAAGGGAGGAGAGAAGGTTTCTATTAAGAATCATGGCGCACCAGGCCTGTAATCACAGCACTTGGGAGGCTGAGGCAGGAGGGTTGTTGCGAGTTCAAGACCAGTCTGTGCTACAAAGTGAGCTTAAGGTCAGCCTCATAGCAAGATCCTGTCTCAAAAAGCCAAAAAAAAAAAAAAAAAGATCATGGTGAGTGCAGGCCACTCATAGTCCCCGTCTGCAACTGCAAGTCACTCTCATACCTTAGGGAGCAGAGGGAATCAGAAGAGATTCAGGGTGGCTGATCACCCCTACCTTTAGGATTAGAACCCACTCGCTAGGGGCTAGAGAACCTCTGGGGAGGGGTGATTAGTGCATTTTGCCCTCATGGTGTCACCATCCGCTGGAGGGTCGTGGATGCCGAGAAGGGCGATGCTCCCAGTGGAGGAGAAGCGGTAACCGAATGCCATGCTGAGCACGACCCCTGTGGTCCACCTGCAGGTGTCCACACGGGCCCTCCATCACTGGGGGGACTGCACATCCCGAGGAAGGGCACCGCAGGGTCACCCCCGTGAGCATCAGGGCCTGCTTTCCGCGTGCACAGCTGGAACACCACCTGTCTTGATAGGAGACGCTCTCTCTTAGTGCCTGCCGTAAGCAGCTATGCATCTGTAGTATCTAATAACTGAGTCATCTCCTTACCTGCACACAAAGGCACCGAGCCCGAGGAAAGGGCAGGTTCTGGGGTACACCCTCTCCCTCCCGGGTGCATGACAGTGCTTTAATGATGGGTATTCTAGTAACATTAAACAGATGTAGAAATCCGTACGAATGTGGGCTGGTCTCCTGACTTCTCATTTGACATAAAAAGACTGACTGACTGCTGGGAAAACCTCTTTTCAGAGGAAAGCTTTGTGCGAGTTTCATTAATTCTCTTGCACAGTGGCCACGACGAGGAAGATGCGCTCACCAGAACCGCAGCCCGTCCTGTGTGACCCAGATATCCTTAAACCTAAAGCACATGTGTCTCAGTGGCTGCTAGACGCTACCAAGTCACAGCTAGGATGGCTTGGTGCTGATGAGAAGTCTTCAGGAGGCCACAGCCGGCTCACCCTGCCTATTCCCCGCTGGAAATGGACCCGAACTCCAGTACGAGGCCAGTTTTAGAGAAAGAAAGATAAAGTATCACATTCTCCCTGAGTCAGGAGTTCTTATACTTGAGCATACAAAAGAATCGTTTGATAATATTTTTGCGGTTTTCTTTTGAGACAGGGTCTTGTTACCTAGTCCAGGCTGGCCTTGAGCTCGCAGCCCTCCCTTCTCAGCCTCCTGATGCTCGGATCACAGGTGAACCGCTATCATAGCTGGTTCATGCCAGTGGTTTTCTGATCTGGTTGTTACTGGAATGCATGCTTTCAAAAGGTGAGCTCAGCCTGGTTCGTGAAGTCAGGATGGTGAGCCACATGTGTCAGCTAAAAATCCTCTGGCGTGGACATGGCTGAGGGCCACTGGAAGTCCCGTTGGCTGTGACAGCTGTCATCTATGCTTGTCTTCAGACACACGTGCAGGACAGGCATCCTGGCTATGTCAAAATCCCTGGAAAGTCTGTCAGATGAGCGTATGTCCCCCTGCTGGGATAGGCTTGGCTTTTATGAGATTCCCTTTATCCACCCCCACCTCCTTTCAATTCATTTGCTCTTCCATTCCTTTCTGCCTTGCTCCTGTTCTCAGGGCTAAGGGGCCCGGAAGCGAGTCTTCTCACTGCTGTCTCAGGTGTGGGTGTTGGGAATTCACAGAAAGCGCGTCCCCTGCAGTGCCATGATTCTGGGCTCTGTGCTTGTAAATGTGGGCTCCAGCGCTCCTGCTGTCCTGTCCTCATCCAGGGCTTCCCCTTTAGGGCACCTGTCCACTGCCCCAGGGATGGGCACCCAGAGAGTGTCCTGTTGTCCCTGGTCACAAACAGTGCTGGGTGAGCACCCTCAGGTGGGGCTGCTTGGGGAACAGACCCCAAGGAGGCACTGCCGGGTCACGGGGGTGCACGTCCCTCTTTTGACTGAGAAGCGCTGGCCTCCTCTGCAAAACAGCCGTGCAGGGGATGTCTCCCTGCCCCAGTGTGAGAGCCGCTCTGAGAGTCTGGGGGCCCCGGGCCCCGGCGCTGTCTCCCCTTCCTCCTCAGTCTACCTTCCTGCCCCAGCCACGGCAGCTGCGCTAACTTCCTCCAGCCTCGCCCCACCTCAACTGCTTCTCACGCAGAAGAGAACAGAGAGGCCGTGGTCCATTTCCCCCTCCACACTTCAGCTGATCAGCGTGGCCCAGATCTGTGCTCCATTGTGCTTCCTGCCAGGGCGAGCCTGCCTCTGAACCCCGGCCCCTGGCCCCGTCTTCCGGATGCCTGGCTCGCTCAGGCTCCTCCTTGGCTCTCCACCTCTCTCTCGTCACTTGATTCTTTCCTGGTCTGTGATCTTGCCCAATTCTTCTCCATTCTGAAACTAACTTCCTCTCTCCTCAAACTGCTGGTGTTTTTTCCCCTCTTCGGAGAAAGGTTTTCATAGTTCAAAGTTTTCGAACCCTCTTTTTGTGGTGGTGAGGGGCCAACACAGGGCTCCACCACTGAGCTGCACCCCAGGAACACGCTGTTCCTCCTTTTTCTCTGCTCCCTCGATTCCTTCTCACCTGCTGCTTCACACCCTACGTGCCACCTGACGGTCTAGAGGCCAACTCTATGTGCCCAGCCCACCTCCTCCTGCTTATTGCTTCGTGGCATTTGAGACCACTGACTATGTGCCCTTCTTGTAGCCATCCGCTATGGTTTAGGTCAGGAACATCGTCAGGAGCCCCCAGTGCTGGAGGCGTGCTTCTGGAGGTGACTGGATTACCGGGCCGCAGCGGACTTGCTGTCAGGAGGCGGGGCTTGGGCTGTGGGCGTGGCCTGGAAGGGGCTGTCCTTGCTGGCTTGTCCCTGCCACCCTGTGAGCGGCTTTCCCGTGCCCAGGCGCTTGCGCTGTGCCGATCACAGTGCAAAAACTGCGGCTTCGGAGCTGCCCGTCATTTACTCCTTCAGTTTCTGGCACTAGGGAAATAATGCGCTATTTACACGTGTGAGTCTGATTTACCCAAAATCTACAATAGATACCGTGAAAGGGTAAGAAACTGCTCAAAGGGGAAAAATAACTGGGATAGGGGAAAGGAGAAAAGAAGGAAGGGAAAAGGAAAAAGATATAAATGTGTATACATCCATAAACTAGCTAAGATGATTATACTACTAATTCTACTACTAGTTCTTGGAAAAGAACAGTTAATACATGATTAGATCAATTTTGCATGTCTATATCTGGTAATCTAAGCAACTCTTGTGAAGATAGCAATATGCCAGATTACAACCATTGTTAAATTCCTATTGTCTTGTTTTGAAAGCCTATGTATTGTTCCTGTTTTGGGTTTTTTGTTGTTCTTGTAGTTGTTTGTATGTCTCTTGTTTCTCGCTTTTCTTTTCTGTGTTTTTTTCTCTTTATAATAAAAAAAAGTCAAAAAAGTAAAAAAAGAAAGAAAGAAAGAAATGCGGGCCAAATAAACCTCTCTTCCGTTAAGCGGTGGGTGTCGCGTGTTTTGTCCCAGCGACGAGGAAAATGACTAAGACGCCACCTGCCCCTTCGCTTTCTGTTCGTTCCCTTACTCTTTCTCTGCTGCTTCTCGGGCCTCCTTTCCTGGAGTTTCTCACTAGCTTGCCTACTTCTCAGCCTGCCTTGGGTGTAGTTGATACGCACACATTATCTCTCAGCCTGGATGTCACTGAGATTCAGCAAATCAGTTCTGAAGACGTCCTGAGGGCTAAGATCTAGAGCTGCCTGTGACCTGTCGCAGATCCCTGGGACAGTCAGAGCCCTTCCTCACATGCTGGGCCACTCACCCGGCCGTCCTGTCTGCTGTGTCTGGTGAATCCACGCATGGGCCATGACACATGATGCATTCTCCAAAGGGGTCTCGGGCCCTGTCTTCTTAGACGGTACACCAGCAGACAATCCCGCCCGCTGTGAGGTGGCCCGCAGAACTGACCAGAGGACTCTGGGTCACAGACATGCATGGGCGTCCTCACACTCAGAGGCACAGGGCCTGCACTGCTGAAAGTACAATTTGCTCCATAGATTTATTCCCTGCCTTTGGAACGGAGTGACATCCATATCGTCCTGGGCCGCGGAGAGTTGGTGCAGCGTGAGAACTGTGTTCAGGTTAACGCTGTCGGTGACTGACCCTGTCCTCAAAGCTACTCACCCCAACAGTACGGGGTGGGGGGGACAAGGCTCAGACCCATGGAAGAGATCTTCACCACACGGGACCCGATCGGGCCTGAAGCTGAAGCAACATCACGCCTTCCTCACAGAGGGAGGCCGGGCAGAGTGGGAGGGACGCGGACGGCACGCTTCCGTGAAGGCCCGATGCTCTGCGACACAGCCTTACCTCTGCTTCAGAATCTGTTTGTTGTCATCGATGGTAACGCTGTCAGCGTGGTCCCTCTTGAAGATTTCAAAAGCCTCCTGGCGTCCTAATGACATTTCCTCTCTCATCCCTGTTCGGAGACACAGAGACATGGCCTCAGTCACCACATCAGGATCCTATTAATTTCATTGTCACTTTGGTCAGACCGCAGAGCCAGCCCTGGCTCCATGAGGCCCACAGCAGAGAGGCTGTGACAGACAGGTGGCCCCGGGCTTTTACCGCTGGCCGACAAGCGGCTGGCAGCGAGGAGCCCTCTGCAGCGCCCCTGCTGTGCCCCGCAGGGCTGTGCCTGCGTGGTGCCCATGTGACTCGTGGGGGTGGGGTTCGGAATGTCTGGGGGAGGAAATGGAAACCAGGTCCCTGGGAACATCTGCAAATGCACTTTCTGCCATGGTTCGGTGCCACATCTCTCCCTGTCTTCCTGCTATGCCCTGTTTTGGTTTTCTGTTAAATATCACCCTGAATTTCCAGGCATTTAGTCATCAGAGTTATAAACTAGACCGAAAGACACAGAATCTAGAAAACCCCGCTCCTGGTTTCCATCGAGTGATGCATCCCTGCTTCTTGCAGCAGGTGAGGGGTCCTGGTCCTGTTCTGGCTTGAGGTTCTCAGCCACAAGGCCCACGATGGGGACCCTGAGGAGCGTGTGTCTCACGTCAGCACCCGAGTCACCATTGTTCAGTACTTGCCACCTCTCACCTCGGGGACCTGCTCAGAGTTTGGATCCTGGAGCCTGGAGTCAGAAAGCCAGGGTTCTCGGAGCGACATGGTGGCATCCCTGTGCCAGGCTGTCATCCTCACAACCTCCCAGGGCGAATCAGGGCAGGGATGTGCCTGGGACTCTCAGTGAGAGCTGAATTCGCAGCTGGGTTTGAACAGATCCACAGTCTTTAATGTGCTTCTGCCCCGGGGCCACATTTCCACCCAATGGTCCACTTATCTTTCCCAAAAACCCAAGTGGGTCACTTCTCCCCCCACCATGCTCTGTATTCATGACCCTGTGGCTTGCCCCGTCCAGTATGCACTGCCACTCCACGTGACCATGTTTTCTCATTGCCGCATGAAGTTTTTAAGGGGTAGAGATATTCTTTTGTGACTCCCTGGTGTTGTGTTGAATGCCTGGCATTGAAATGGTCAGGAATGAGGTGTGCGTGAGGATGAGCCATCTCCGATCACCGCAGGAACACAGGCGGAGGGGGGCCCTCAAGGCTCAGCGTGAGGACTGGGGTACCAGAGACTTGTTTGTGTGGGTGACACGAACATCTCTTGCCTGGAAAAAAAAAAAAACAACCCGCCGAGTCTCATCTCCTTCCCAGCCTGGGCGTGAGGGGCAGGACCAGCCCATCTGACACCAATTTTATGATTACCGAGATAAAAATAGCGCCTTGGAGACTGTCTGGATGGTGAGACTCAGAATGATTCCCGCCCTGTTCCAAGCAGGAGCAGATGTGCTGCCCCACATCTGTCCTGCGTGCGTGCAGCAGTGTTGGGTGGGCCGGTGAGCGCCAGTGCACAGAGACCTCAGTGAGGGACTTCCCTCGGCTCTAGAGCTCCCAGGAGCGGGGGACTCATTCTTTACCCCCCCCGCCCCGCCCCGTCTGTGCCCAGATGTAATGATGCGTAATCCTAACAGCCAGTAGGGAAAGAGCATGTGTCTGTCTGTTATAGAGCGAGGTATGGGAAAGCTCCCATGGGCTTCCCAGCCCTTCACAGAGGAGGTGGAGAGAAGGCTTCTTCCAAGCAGGCAGGGCCTGGACAGAGCCTCGAGGGTGGAGAGGTGCTTGGAAAGTGGTGGGGAAGGGGAAAGTTTGTGGCCTTTTCCCATCCAGGCTCTGCTCTCGTGGCAGAGTGGACAGTGCAGAAGGACAGCGGGGTGGGAAGGGCCGTGAGGACGGAGGTGTTGCAGGGCTTGTGACACTGCTGTGGCAGCAGGTCCTGGGAAAACTGACCGTCCCCGCTTGCCCGTGTCTTCCCTGAGGCAAACAGAAGCAGAAAGGGTGAGGAGCGAGTGGAGGTAAACCCAGGGAGGTCGTTCCGAGAACCTTGGAGATCCTGCTGAGAAATCTGGGGCAAGCAGCATAGCATATGCACACAAATCACCCATTTTCAAAGATTCAAAATTTAGTAAAGTACATATTGTAGGAAGTAAGGTCAGTTTAGAAATATTTTGTATGTTCAGCAATGTAAAGGATACTTGGGGACCAGGCATGGTAGTGCATACCTGTAATATCAGCACTTGGGAGGCTGAGGCAGAAGGATCACAAATTTGAACCCTGCCTGGGCAGTGTAGCAAGACCCTGTTTTAAACTAAAAAAAAAAAAGAATTTTTTTTAAAAGCACAGGGGATGATGTGTTAGTGCAAAGGCCCTGGGTTCATCCTCAATAGCACAGCGGGAACAGGACACTTAGGGACCTTGCAGTGTCGTGGGTTTTTCGCCAGGAAGGTGGCAGGGGCTTTCCTCCAGCTGTCATTGAGAAAGGGTTCTGGAATTGGAGCTGCTGACTGTGGTGACCACCCGTGAGCGCCCCTGGTGTGATGATGATCGTGGCCGCTTCCTAAGTGTCTGCCTGGGACGGGGGGAGGCCACATGGCCTATTTTGCTCCTCACTGGCAAAGCAAGGCCTAGGTGCGCACAGAGCTCCCGGATGTGTGGGCACGGGGACGAGACCGATGCTGAAGCACAAGGCCGTCTCCACCCCAGTCCCTACTGCTTGTCCAGAGCCCGCATCTGGCTCTCTTCAGACTGTACTCTATCAGCTCTCACCCTGATTTGGGGTCACCCACGAAATTAATGAACAACTTTAATTATTGAAGCTATGTCTCTGCATCCTCTGCCCTTCGAAGACTTAGAAATCAGGCACGATGGGCTCCGGTCTCTAAGCACACATTGTATGCATTAGAGAGAGAAAAGCAAGCGGAGCAGGAGGGTGCGAAAGCTCACCTTGCTAATGAGACCGTCATCTTGTTTGTTTATTCCCTCAGGAAGTGTTTATTTATCTGAGGCGCTGTGCTTGGCGCGTGACCAAGCTGCAAAAGGGAACAGGAAGATGAGAGCTTTGATCCTTGTGTTTAAAGAGTTCAAAGTCTGGGGAGGGAAGCAAGAAAAGTGAAGGAATACTTGCA
>RJWT010035396.1:0-13474 GCA_004365215.1 Cuniculus paca | reverse complement strand
TAAGAAGAATATTGCAGTTGTCACTTCTGGTCCTATCAGGAACTTTTCTTGGTCAAGATACAAACTAAAGCTAATAATATTACATGAAATAGACCCAAGTACTTGTATGCTTAAAGACAGCCTCTTTTAGATGAAAACGTAAGTTGGAATACAGTAAAACAACTGATCTTGAATCCACGTGCATATTCACTACACACAAATGATTCCATGCTCCTTTAGAATTGAATTAGTTGACAAAAATTTTCTCTACTCTTTATTCCAGCCAGGCTGTAGGCAAAATGCAGACTCATATGTCATCTTTTTCTCAGGTCTGGAGTATTCCCACAATTACCTCTACACTCTTCTTATTGCACTGGTCTTAAGGAAACAATGTGATCTGTCTTCCCTATGAGTACCATCATATTTAATTAATCCTGAAAAGATCCTCGGACAGAGCTGATATACAGTAAAAGATGAAATCGAGAATGTCAGGGTGTGTGTGTGTGTGTGTGTACAAATGCCTGAATGTAGTTAAATTAATGCTTTCCCTTACCCTTTAACTTGAGCTTCGTAATTAGAAATGCAATAACTTTGCTTCAATAAAAGAAAATTGATTCTCACCATTAATCTTCTTTGATTATCATGTATTTATTTCAGGATATTCTGTGCACACAAAAATATGTAAGTTACAAAATATTGAAAGACTGCAATCTGTTACATACAGAACTATGTATGAGTCTTTGCACATACTGTATTGACTGCACATTTGTTGATGTGAGAAAAAGCAAAACAAGGACTTTAAAAACTAGCTGCATATCAAATGTTTGCTACAATCTTTGCACAATGAATGAATATTTTCAAAGTTGATTTTTTTTTCTACTGACCCTTCTGCAGATTTGGGCATAGTTGACTGTCACACAAAAACATAGATTCACATCCATTTTCCTGGTTCCTGGGTAATTATTTAACCACATTAATTTGTGTTCACTTTTAGAAACTGGAATAGATACTAAATTAGTAAGCTTACTTAAGAATTCATATCACTTGTAGGAATCATTCAGCATACTCTATGGTTTTCCATGATAGAAGTTATGTTCCTATCAAAAATAATAATATAAATTCAGTCTTATATAACACATACTCTAAAGATTATCTTAAAATTTTTTGAAAAGAATATCACCTTACTCAAGAAGAATATTTTTGGTGTGGTGGAACAGTACTGTAATACTAGGTCTAGGGAGGCTGAGGTTAGGGGATCATTATGAGTTCAATGACAGCCTAGGTTACATACTGAGATCAAGGCCAGCCTGAACTACATAGAGAGAACCTCCACTCAAATACAGTCTCTTGACTGTGAACTGGTATCAAAATTATGTACACTGGCATTGAATTTTTCTCTATTACCATAAATTTTAATTTTATTATACTTAATTCTAGTAAAAACTTACATTTTGTGTAATTAAATTTGCCTTGTGTTAACTTATATATTAAGGAATATTGTTGTTACAATCATGGCTACATGAATGTTTATTTTTACCATCCAGTTTGAAGAATCTGTATGTGCCGTCTAGAAATAATAATGCCTTAATTTATACAGATATTATAAAAATTTAAAAAAACAAAAACATTCAGATTTACCTCTTCTGAGAGACAGTTGCTACCAACTTTGAAAAATGTCTACTTAGTAACTGAGGTAGGAGTTAAGGTGAATCTCTACCAAACAAAAAAGAAAAGTCAATGTAGTTAGAATAAATTTGGGAAGATTAAACTTTTTGAAAATAGTTTCCATGCAGTAACATACTTGAAGTCTCAAACACACAAACAATATCTTAACCATGGGAACCAAATTGTTTCCTAAATTACATTTATATGTATAAATAAATAGCTCTTCAAAAAATACTTGTTGAATGTAAAACACAGAATGTATCAGTGAGTTTTCGATTGGTCACAAGTCAAAACACCTAGTGTTTACAATAAGAACCACTATTATTGTTCATGAATCTGATGGTCATCTGCACAATTCTGATCATCTGGTCAGACTAAGCTGATCTTGGCTGGGCTTATTCATGCTCCTCTGGTCACTGATAGTCTTGGCCATGGATGCTCTCATCCTCATATACAGTGTTTTGTTCTCCACCAACATGGCTAACAAGATAGACTATGCAGCAAGTTCCTTGTCATCCAACAGTCAAGTGGAGTGTGTTTGCATGGCTGCAGAGAATAAGTTGTATTGGTCAACATTTATGTTGCTGGGCCATAATATCTCAGAGCCACAATTTAAAGAAAAGGTTTATTATGGTTCGGAATTTCCGAGTTGTAGTCCAGGATTGGTTGGCTTCAAGACAGAAAAATGTTGGAAGGGCATGTCAGAGAAAAGTAGCTCAACACTTGATATTCAGGAAGTGGAGAACAGAGAAAAACCACAGATGAAGGTGGTCAGAGGTGGGACATAGTCCCCCAGGTTATGCCCCATGATGTACTTCTTTATAGGAGGCCCCACCACTTCATATCCCATTCAGTTATGGGGGAGCACATTGATGAACTTAGTAGCCTCACAATCCAATCATCTGTCAAGAGCCTCTTAACCCAAATTGATAACCAAGATTAACTGGAACATAAAAGTTTCAAGAACTTAATAAAAATTACAAATCCTCTTGATACCTAAATTCAGAGGCAGAATTGCTTTTTTGACTCATGTATTCATTCAAAGAAGTGACACTGCAAATTCATATTCAGTGTGAGAAGGGAGTTTTCTCCTTCCCCATGCTTTCACAGGAGGAACAGCAAATTATTATGATCAATGTGAATTTCATTGCAAGTGGTACAGTTTCCAGGATGTCTCAAGGGAGTAAGCTACTATGAAATCTGAACTCTCCTCCTTGCTATTATTATATATTATTAGCAACATCATTATCTTAGTCCTTTTTTTACCTGATATCAAAATCCTCTTTTAAAAAATCATTTTCATAGACTGGGGAGTTAGTTCAGTAATGCAAGGCATTCCTGGTAATGATGAAGTCCTGAGTTTGAATTCCAGTGCCAATTTCACTTATGCAGATTTGTTAAAATGGACATATATATATACATATATATAATCATTTAAAATTTCATTTTGAAACAATTTTGTGTAGGAATAATAAACTTATTGTATGTAGATGCATTTTTGGTGAATAACCATACAGTATTGTCTTATACCTAAGTTTCACATTCTGTAGTTTCAGTTTCCCAACTTCAACTGTAGTCTAAAACTATTAAAAGATTAGTTCCCAAAATAAACAATTCATAATGTTTAATCTATACACCATTCTGAATAGCATGATGAAATCTTGTAGCATTCTAGTCTGTCCCACTTGGGACATGAGTCATGACTTCTTTCAGTGTATCCATGATGTATATGACAGTAGCTCACTAGTCAAGGAGTAGTTATATTGGCCATTAAGTCACATGGCATGATATAACTGTGTTTGTGTTACAAAAAACCCATATTTTACTTAATAATGGTCCCCAAACACAAGAGTCATAATGCTGGTAATTTCATTATACTGTATTTTTTGTAATTGTTCTATTTTATTTTTATTGTTGTGTCTTGGTTACTTTTCTCTCTTTGCTGAGACATAATACCCAACACCTAAAGTTAAGGAAGGAAAGGTTTATTTAGCTCGAAGTTTGTGGAGGTTTCAGTCCATAATCAGCTGGCTCCAAGGTAGAGTAGAACATGGCAGAGGGCAATAGTTCACAGTAGTGGAAAACAGCACAAGCAACAAGAGCAAAAGGGGTGGAGCACAGAGAGAAGACCCTTTCTATTCCTTATATTGTATGTAGGCCACACCCACTTGGGTGTAGCACTCACACCCATAATCCTAGCATTGACAAACTCTGGAAGCCTGCCTCTATGACTGCATGAGTCTTTGGGGGAGACATCCAGACTCAAACTATAACATGCTGTTTATATTTTGTCATGCTTATATTATATATTAAATTTAACCATGAGTACAAACCTATAGAGAAAGGGAGTGTCTTTGTACTTTTCTCACTGCTGAGACAAAATACCCAAAGCTCAAAGTTAAGGGAGGAGAGGTTTATTTAGCTCCCAGTTTGTGGAGGTTTCAGTCCATAATGTGCTGACTCCAAGGCAGGGTAGCACATGGCAGAGTGGCAAGAGTTCATGGTGACAGAAGACACCAAAAGAAACAAAGGAAAGGGGAAATAAGCCCCTTACATTGTATGCAGGATACCCACTCCAGGGCAGGAGTAACACTCACACCTTTAATCCTAGCCAGAACTATGCCAAACCATTCAGCAGACTGATTTACCAATCACAACTCCCTTAGTCCCAGAATCACACACTCTAGATTCAGCCACCTCTGAAAAAGCCTTATGACCATATGAGGCTTTGGGGGGACATCAAGACACAAACCATAACAAGTAGTATATTTAGGGTTTAGGATGGGTTATCTATAGTTTCAGGCATCTACTGGGCATATTGGGGCATATGTCTCACAGATAAGGATAGAGTACTTATTTTCCAATCTCTACTTCCAAAATTATAAATAGTAGTAGAAAACTGTGTTTTTTACAAATATCTTGAACATTGTGTATAACAAAAACTATTCAGTTATTAAAGAAAGTAAAACACTTAAATGCTAGTTATTAGCTTTAGTCCAAGTGAAATGCTTTTCCTCCTGTTATCACAATTATACAAACCTTTAGGCTCTGTCTACCTGCAGAGGGTAGACAGTATTAAAATATAAGCAAAAATATCTATCCTGCACATAGAAAACTGTATTGAGTACAACAGGAAATTTCTATGGTCTGGTGTAAGCTTCAATTTATGGTTCATTTTAGTTTTATTTTATGTCTTGATTCCACTCAGCCTTATGAACACTATAGCTCAGATAATAATAGTTCATTTCTGAAGTGTATTCCACAAAAGAAAGCTTTGACTATTCTTTTGCCTTCCTTTATTTGTGTGGCTAACATAAGCTTCTTTCTTCTTTTATTCAAGCAGGTGGTCTGCAGCATCTAGTATTATAAGAACCCCTGTAGAGTCTATGGGCTACATTAGAGGGGATAATTAAGCTAGATATCTTTAAAAACTATTAAAGATGACATTGAAACAAACACTACCATTTTGTGTGAGAACATAAACTTTTAGATAAGGTAATTTTTTTCAGAGTTAGGTCTTAGTAATGCTAGGAAATTCGTGAAACATCTTCTTAACAACCCAAGACTTACCTTAAATTTTGCAAAGTGCATTGTCTCAGAAGGATATCTATCTCTACTAAACTCCTTGCTGATAATATTTGGACAATTTTTATAGATAGTTTTCAAGGTGATATTAGTATAATTGATTTAGGGAAAAGCAGATAAATATTATACTATGGAGATCAAAACTACTCTTAAGCTGGGGTAATTTCATGAATGCAGTTGTACATTCATCTAATAAACACTTTTTGAGAATTTTCTGTGTATAAATCGTGAGATGATTGCACAGAAGAATGAAATATATCTTTCATTAAAATATATTACCTTGGAAAGAGAACCTACAGACAAAATGTGCAAATTATGAAGTAGAACTTCCTAAGTGCTACAATTACTACACAACAAATAAAAGAAATACTACTTAGAACGTTAAAACTGAATTAATGGGAGGGCATGATAGCTAATCTTAATTTTCCATTTGTTTGAGTCTAAGAATTCCTGGGAGATAAATCACACTTCTGGATGTGTCTGAGTGATCATTGGCATGTGACGTTGGGACTATAGCTGGTACCTACTCCCTTCTTCTCTGGGTTTCTGTCTGATTTGCACTGTGTCTTAGTTACTTTTCTCATTGCTGAGACAAAACACCCAACACCCAAAGATAAAAGGGGCAAAGTTTAGTTAGCTTACAGTTTGTAGAGGTTTCAGTCCTTAATGGGGTGCCTCCAAGGCAAAGTGACTCACGGCACAGGGGCAACAGTTCATGACTGCCGAAGACAGCAAAAGCAAGGAGAGACAGAGAGCATGCAAGACAAGCCTCTTTTTGTCTCTTAGATAGTATCCAGTCTATTAGAGCGGTGCCAATCCAATCAGTGGACTGCTCCTGCAATTACCCAACCTTAATCCCAGCATTGTACTACAAATCAATCACAAGCTCTAGATTCAGTCACCTCCAAAAACAAACAAACAAACAACCCAATGACCACATGAGGCTTTGGGAGGCCATCTAGACACAAACCATAACCCTCTGCTTCCTGGCTTCCATGAGCTAAAGCAGTTTTCCTCCATCCTGCTCTTAACCACCATATTTCTGTCTTGAAGCAAGGAGACTGTAGACTGAAACCATTTCTCATTAAAGATGTGTATGTGAAATATTTTGTCCCAGAAATAGAAAACTGATTAATACAGAGAGTAACAAAGATGATGGATCAATAATGATTGCTATTCATTTTTCACCACAATGTAGAACTCAGGCAATATGAATGAAACAAATCAAAGCATAAAACTGTGAAGCACTTTAGTCTCTTTGAGAAATTAAAAGACTATTTTTGTAAAGTCTTAGTTATATCGTAGTAGAGAAGTTAATTCTATAAGTAAAACACAGTAAGTTCTAATAAGTTAATATCCTTGGAATTACATGGACACTTTTGATGACTGGTTAAAAAATAACTCATGAGATACTCCCAATATATATGCTGTATTAGAGTTGAGATGTGAATGGACCTTGCACTAGGAAAATTGGTAGATGTGAACAAATTGTGAAAGTAACTTTTGTGCCTACCTTACCATTTTAAAATAACTGTACAAATAAAAATAGTATATTTACAGTATTCTTTCATGTTTGGTTTTTTATGTTTTTCATGGTATGCTTGTGTCAAAGGTGTGTAAGACTCACTTTGTTGGACTTACAAACAAATGTGAATTATGAAAGTTCTCCTGGAATAGAACTCATTTCTTAAGTCAGAGTCTTAAAGTCTTTCTAAATCAGAGTAACTAAAGTTCAAATTATCAATGCATATGGAAACATTGTTATCCAGTAGATCACATGCTACAGTGGAGCTCAGTCATAACTGAGTGGGTTATCTCCTCTGACCTTTCTATGGGCTTGTATTCTAGCACTTTTCATATTGAATCCCACTATTTATTAATATCTGTGTTCTTATTGACCTTTAACCTTGAGAACAAGATTGTGTTATCATAGTTTTACCTCCTTCACCTGGAATAGCACAAAGTACACAAAATATTTGTTGAAAACTTTTTATCTCCTAAGTTCTCTTAATTTTCTAATTGTGCTCTCATGTCAGTTTTGCACCCTCTTAGTAAGTCTATTTTATTGCCCAAAGTTCTGAATAACCCTTCCCAATGACTTGAAGCAGAATCTAACATGCACCTAAGTCTAGACTGATTTCTTAGTCCCAAAATAGAGTCAGTAAAAGAAACAAGCCCTATAAATGCACAGAAGTGACCAATAATTGTAACACAATGCAATTTCTATTGGAATTGTTATCTGAATTTGGAGAAAATACCATAAATATTATTCAGGTTAAGCATTTATGCATTTGCAAAAATATATTTGTGTTTCATCATTCTTTTATTATCACTATGTATACTTTTAATCATATGTGTGTATGTGTGTGTGTGTGTGTGGTTTTATAGTCTTTGTTTCCAGCCACCCAACTTTTAAAGAATTACAAATATCAAAAATCAGTGATAGGGCATTATCTACTAATGGAACATAATGCCTGCTAAATATTTAGAAAATCAAATTCAACAAAGATCTATGTGCACATGATATTTTGGGTCCTGTCTGAAATTTAATAACCTTGGGATTACATGGAAAATTTTGGAGAATAGTTATAAGATATCTTACAAAAGATATTTCCAATACATATTCTATATCAAAGGGTAGTATACAAAATATTGACAGAACCAATTTCTATGGCAGTATGACACTATTAATAGAATATGTGGTTTAAGGCATATTTAGATGTTATGATTTGCTATTGTTGCCTTACTTTTGACAAAAGAGATTCCACATTGGTGGCTTTTTCAGAAGTTATTACATTTTGAGCAACAATACTGCACATAAAAAAGGTATTGGGGTTCTGAAACTGTAAAATTGCTACTGAATATTACCTAAGAAAATCTGATATAAACTGAAAGAGTTGTTATATTGTAGCCATTTCTTCAATCATTCTTTTTATCCTTGCTAATAATCTTATGGCCTCCTTGCTTCCAGTTTTCTTTAAAGTTATTTTTATTTTCTCCTTTTCTACACTTCAGCAAATATTCTCCCAATGCGAGAAAAGCTGAGGACCAAAGTTCATAGCTGTTTACTATGCTCTTGTCTAACACAAGCATGACAGAGTGTTAAACTAAAAATATCTAGCAAGCTGCTTGCATTTTTTTCCTCTTATGAGGGGAAAGGGTAGTGTCTTGTATGTGTCCTTTTTCTAATGGAAATATGCTGCTATTATGACTTCAAGAATCATTGATAATCCAGCTTGGTAGTACTCTTTCAGTTGAACACATTATTACCAGTATCAGTTTGTGAGAATTTAACTCGGTGGCATGTAATTTGGTCCCTGGACACAAATGCATCTCTTGGAGCACATCTGTCACTGAGTGTCTGACTTTAAAGTCACCCTCTGTCACTCCATTTTTGTCAGTGCCTTTTTATTGGAAATATACCTAGAGAAAAGTCACAGATTGTAGCAGCTTGTAGTGTAATGTGAATTGCCTTCTAGACACAAAATAAAAATACCAGAAAGTCAGTTAAAGAATTCTTAGCTTTCACCTCATAATAAGGTGAATAAATTCATTAGAAAGTTTTTAAAATGCTCAACTAATTACTTTCAAGTGCTTTTCTAAATCCATGTTTGAAAGGAGACCCTTAAATTGATCCCAACAATGGTGACACTTCACTACATACATAAATTATTTGCTGATATGTCAGTTACTTCAAATGTTCTAAGACTCACTGATGTACCAATATACAGTAGTAATATTAGAGCTTTATTGATGCATTAATTTCTGCAAAGTATGTCAAATGATAAGAAATGGATAATGTCAACATTGAAATAAAGTATCAAATGTCACCAATCCACCGATCCCTCCATTAAAAAATCCAGAAGCTATGATATATTATCACATTTCAAGAAGCTCATGCTTCAGTGTAAGGCACTAGACCACGCATAATTACAATGCAGAGTACTGTACCCATAAAACAAGATAGGTCATACAAAATATTCTAGAATAACAGGGAACATTGCCATCAATCCTGTCTACATGTATAAAGGAAGTCCTCCAAAGTAAATTCAAAGTAGGAGTAGTACTTTCTTCAACAGCAAATGATAGTGTGCATTACAAAAAGTTGGGACAGATTTTGACAATTCAAAAAGTCCTGAAATTGAATGATGTACTTGCAAATTCTTTGTAAAATTTTTGTTTATGGAGCAAAGAAACACGCACACACACACAAAAACTTGCAGCATATGCTGCTGGAAAACAAAACAAAACTAAATCTTGATACCTTTGTATGTAAACCTAAGACATTTTTCTTGATTTTCTACAGACAATTTTGAGGTTAATTTATGAGAATCATAAAGTAGACTAGGAGTAGATTGTGCTTAATGATGAACAGAGATAGACTGGGCACGGGAACTGTCATTAATAAATGAAGACACTGTTTTTATAGTACATGATGGAGATGCTATAACTTGACTAAAGGCAGAAAGTTTTTGTAAGTAAAAGAATAGGTGTTTCAATGACATGGAGACATAAATTTGTAGGAGAGAAATTTCTCCATGTTTGCTTGCTAAAATTTTCAAACTGAAGAACACTTATTCGAATGTGACATTGAAGCATACTTAAAATCCACACTGTTGTCTTTTATTATATGAGAAAATATTACAGAATGCTTTCATAAAAGAAAGAAGTTTGTGCTATCCTAAACTGTTTTTCTGTATAGAAAAGCAAATTAATCCTGAGTTTTAAAGTGAAGCTGAAATATCCTCTACCATTTATATCTCTTTCTTGAAGAATTCTTGGGTTATTATTGTAGTTGTTAACACATTTACCAAAAAGATGCTATGTCTTCTATATCAGCCAGTTTTCTGTAACTCCTCATTAAAACAATATTTAAGAGAAATTTCTGCTCATGACACCATGAAAGCTCTATGCTCTCATTTAAGATAAACTGTATATAACATATGTAACAGTTTGAAAATAGTTTCTTCTAAATGTTAACTTTATGACAAAATTTATTTTAAATGCCTGTTAATACTTTGCCAGGTTTGTCTTGTCATTTATTTTCCATTAAAAATGAATATGCAACAGTGAGAAGGAATGATTCTAGTGACCCAGATCAATAACTACTTGAGACATAAATAATATTAAGCTCTATTTCATGTGACAGTACTTGAAAAAATTTGTCTAAGTGAATATTTCTTTATGTGACTTTAAAAACATTATCTGTCATCTGCAATTGACATTTTATACTGAAATTTGCATTTCATTTAGATACAACAATTAATTTTTATACCTAAAATAAAATGCCTTTACTTACCCGAATCAATATAACCCAAAGCAACTTTATGTTATACTTATTCTGGAGACAAAGAAAATTATTATTTGCTTTTGTTCCATATGCTTATTCCATTACATTTATTAATTTTTGTTCATGTGTGTGACATTCTTCTTTCTTATTTACATACTGTGTGAATATTACCACCTATGTTTCCTATGCTATTGCCATGTAACTGAAAAAAAAATTGGCAGATTTAATGCATACACCATGCCTTAGTGAGTAATAAATTTGGGTGGATTTTATTGAATGCAATGGTATATTTAAAGTCTAACATTGGAATGCTTTGAAGTCTAATTCCTAGAAGACGTTTAACTGCGACATGAGAGCTCTAATGTCTTTTAATGTGAATTAGATATTCACTTTGGTACAGAGAGAGATTTGGCATGCACTCATGAATTCGTTTAGTCTACAAATATTTATTGATCATTTAATATGTGAGAAAGCTCTTTCAAAGTACTAAAAAAGTTTAATAGAAGCAAATGAAGCTTTTGCTTAATCTCAAGGAAATGAAGCTTTTAATGAGAAAAGTAAGATATAGTTGCAAAGGACCACAACATATGCTAGAAAGTGAAAAATATCATGAAAAGTATGCAGATAAAATAACATCATTGTTTAAAGTAACAATTATTTATATTACATTATCAGGAAATTTTTAATAGTGAATTACTCATCCAGGCAATATTTATTTTTACTCAGACAACATTGTTGGCATAAGAACTCTTTTGATGAGACGTTAAGAGTTCCAACTCTCAAAAAATGTACAGTTTACATGGGAGGACTGGAATAAGCAAGCAAATAAATAGTGTCATTTCAGAATGTTTGGAATAATATAAAGAAAAATGGGCAGAAGTGGATAGTCTGTGGGCAAGTGTTGGAACATGTTGCTCAAGGTCGAGGGTGCAATTTAGGCCTCTGAAAAAAGGAGCCATTTTCATGACGCCATGGAAAGAAATGAAGAGGCATCACTTTGAATGTGGAAGCCAATGTCACTTTCTGCAGAGCCTCTCTAGTGAGAATTAGCTCAGCTCGTTCCAAGACCTGACAAACTGCCAGGGAACGTGGGATATTGAGATGAGATGAACTTGGAAAGGGAGGCAGGAGCCAGAATTTTAGATCAGCTTGACTAGTTTGGATTTTGTGATTGCAAAGAGGGCATATTGTAAGTTTTCAAGCAGAGAGTGAAATAGATAGTCATGAAAAGTAGTTACTGAGCTAAACCTGGAGAAGGTAAAATAAGTTAGGCCAGATGATATCAAGAATTAGGGAAAAGATCAATTTTGAAGGAAAAAAGAACACATGTTACAAGAAAATAAAGTATTTATAATTCTTTAATATTATCACCACTGTACTATTTTGCAAGTGAGAGAATTGTGATATGGAAAGCTTGAGTATGTTGTCCTGTGTCTCACTGCTAATATATGGAAAATTGGAATTTAAAATTAAGTTTAAGGAGCCCATCATGGTTTACAATGCTGTATTATATCTATATTCCAAGTAGATCTAGAAAAGTTAGAGATTTTTAAGGAATATTAAGATAATAACCTTACTCTGTTAAAGAAAAGCAAATGAAGAAAAACTATTAGGCAAATTTCACTTTGAATAGGAGAGAAAGGACACCCAGGAAAGAGTAGTTGGTGAGGTAGGAAAACAGGCACAAAATGGAATTTCAAGGAAGGCAGTGCTAATTGCAAATGATAGACTGTAAAAGGCCAATGAATCCATTTTTACTGGCCTCTAAAGGTGGGGACAGGTGGTTCTTGAGATTTAGAAGTTATGGGGAAATGAGAAAGTAGGAATGATGCTTTCAAAAAGATTCAGGGTAGAAGATAAAAAATGATACAACATTTTATTTTTAGGATAGGCACATTTTAGTATGATATTATTTACATATTTTTATCCATCCAAAAGTTGTTTACTTTTTATTAGTACATGTTTTTGGCATGTAATGATTATTCCCATCCTATGTGATTAGTAATGGGATAAAGATTGTATTAAAAAGCTATATTCTTGCCCTGAAAATGGGAAAAACAAAATGGAGAGAATCGTACACTTATTTTCCAGGTTCAGAAAACATGTAATGGCCTTATACTTCCTAGGTAATATACTGAATGTTTTGTCAAAGAAGTGGGAACATACAACTTTAGCTCTTCAACTCTATTACTCTTTATGAAAAATACTTAATGGATAAGTACAGAAAACATTCAATAGTGAATGTTTAGTAAGGAATTACAAGTTGAAAATTACATCTAGAAGTCAAAAACAGGACAATAGACAGACAGATAGATGGACAGATAGAAAATATTTCTATACATAGTATCAATAAGTAGTAACATTACAGAGTGTTTGAGACGATATAAACAAAAATGGACATATGTGAGTAGTGCATGGGTAAAAGAGAGAGAAAGCGCTGCTCCTCGTATTAATAGTCATGTAATTTTCATTTCTATCCATTTAATTTAGAATTTAAAAATATTTCAGGTTTTTCATAGTGATTGATGTTTAAGTTATATGTCAATAATCTATTTCAAAGAATCTACAATTTTCTTTATATTATTTGTGCCTGCATTTAATGTGCTGCTGGTAAACATGCATATCTGATGTGCATCTGGCAAATCTGGCCCATCTGATGTGCAGTAACGGCCAATAGTTTAGTTAGCTTTATGATGACACAGGTCATTCATAATGAAACAAAGAACACATCATCCCCATCTGTATGGAAATAAGCCTATGCAATAAACTATAAATAAGAATAAGTGACCCAAAAGTAAGTTACTTGGTGAACGCCATGTAAGACTGAAGGAGAGACTGAATTTTCTAAGTGTCAGGGAACTTTCTGTTCAGGATATTCCCAGCGGATGGAGTGGTTTAAACTTAGACTTCACAATAACAGTGTCTGCCACAGAACTGGCAGATGTCAGAGCATGT
>RJWT010035395.1:0-13473 GCA_004365215.1 Cuniculus paca | reverse complement strand
ACAGGTCCATCAACAGTCTGTCCCCAGGGTCCACACAGCCTGCTGGTGACACTGAGAAATCTTGTAGGTTTCTCACATGGCAGCATTTTGCAACATTGCATCAAGTAGTGAGAAAATTATTCCCTTTTTAATTGCTTTAATACTTTTGATTACATCTAGGAAAAGGTCTCAATTTGGACAACATCTCTCTAGCATTTGTTAATTTGCTTTATTTAGAATAGAGGCTGGGCTCCAGGCATGAAGCCACAGTGGGCCGCAGTGCTAGATAGACGGTGATAACATTGGTTTATTTCCATTGCATTTATTTTTATGGTTACCTTCTGTCTATTGCAAATGTTAATGGTTTTCTATTTGCTGTAGTGTAGTAGTTTATTTTTTAAAATCTATTTAAATATAAATAAGCAAACCTAAAAAAATTAAACAGGTGATATAAAAGGTGGCAAAATTTATGAAGGCAGCATGGGACTAATTCAAGGTAGAAGTGAGAATACCTTGGAAAAGTGTCAAATGCTTTTGCATTCTGTCACTACTTTAACTCCACAGGCCAAGAATGCCCTGGCACATGCCCTGCAGTCCTCCCGCCACGACTGTGACCTGCTGCGGGAGCAGTACGAGGAGGAGCAGGAATCCAAGGCCGAGCTGCAGAGGGCGCTGTCCAAGGCCAACAGTGACGTTGCCCAGTGGAGGACCAAATATGAGACCGACGCCATCCAGCGCACAGAGGAGCTGGAGGAGGCCAAGTATGTGACTAAGGTTACAATAGAGGAAATGACTCCAGGATGCAAGCTAGGAAGCAGAGATATCTTTCTACCTGCAGGAATTCTTCCTTCCTTCCTTCTTTCCTTCCTTCCTTCATAGTTTCTTAAGCATTCAGAAGTGGTCCTCACCCTCTTGGAGTCTCCCTGTCCTTCCCCAGGGAGCTGCCCATTCCACCTGGCTCCTTTGATGGCTCCTGGGTACCTGCTTTGCCACCAAGCATTTTGGGATTATTCCGGTGATATGGTCACTTAAGGAACGTACCTGAGGCAATGTTATTATTATACAAACTTGCTACAGGGTGCTCGCACAAACCTAGGTAGTGCAGTTCCCGCACTCCATGTGGCCTCTTGTCGCACTCAGGAGATGCATGAAACACAGGATGTGTGAGGCTGCTGTCATCGCATGGCATACTACTACAAGTACATTCTAAAACAACAATAAAAAGTGTAGTATAGCTCAATGGCAGAACTCTTGTCTAGTATGCATAAGACCCTGAATTCCAAGAATAAAGAAAAAAGGGGCCACTGTCCAGAATTAGCTGCCAGGTTTCTTCTTGAATCTCCGTCTTCAGTCCACCTCCTCTCACCCCAGCCTCCACTATGTCCATGAAGGTGACACAGAAGTCCCACAAGGTGTCCAACTCCAGCCCCCACACCTTCAGCAGCCTCTAGTACACGAGCAGCCTGGGTTCCCTCATCGGCTCCTCCAGCATCTCCCGAATGGGCAGCAGCAGCAGCTTCCAGGGTGGCCCAGGTCTGGGCAGCTATGGTGGGGGAGGCAGTGTGGGGAGCATCACAGCCATCCAGGTGAACCAAAGCCTGCTGCACCCCCTGAACCTGGAGGTGGACCCCAACATCCAGGCCATGTACATTCAGGAGAAGTAGCAGATCAAGAACCTCAACAAGTTCACCTCTTTCCTCGACAACCTGTGGTGCCTGGCACAGCAGAACAAGGTGCTGAAGACCAAGTAGAGCCCCCAGCAGCAGCAGAAGACATCCTAGAGTAACACGGACCACGTGTTTGAAAGTTACATCGACACCCTCCAGTGCCAGCTGGACACACTGGGCCAGGAGAAGATGAAGCTGGAGGTAGAGCTTGGCAACTTGTAGGGACTGGTGTAGGACCGAGAGGAAGTGCAAGAATGAGATGAACAAGCATACAGAGATGGAGAATGAACTTGTCCTCAGCAAGAAGGATGTAAATGAAGCTTACGTGTGCAAGGTGTGGCTCGAGTCTCACCTGGAAGGGCTGACTGATGAGATCAACTCCATCAGCAGCTGCATGAAGAAGAGATCCTTGAGCCGTAATCTCAGATCTCAGACACATCTGTGGTGCTATTCATGGATGACAGCTGCTCCCTGGACCTGTATGGTATCATCACTGAGGCCAAGGCCCAGCACGAGGAGACTGCCAACCACAGCCAAGCTGAGGCTGAGAGCATGCGACAGACCAAGTATGAGAAGCACTTGGCTGGGAAGCACGGGAAGACCTCTGCTGCATGAAGTCTGAGATCTCTGAGACGAACCGCAGCACTGACCACCTCCAGTGAAGACTGAGGCCCTCAAAGGCCAGAGGGCATCCCTGGAAGATGCCACTGCTGATGCTGAGCAGCATGAGGAGCTGGCCATTAAGGACGCCAATGCCAAGCTGACCCAGCTGGAGACCGCCTGCTGAAGGCCAAGCAAGACATGGTGTGGCAGCTGCACGAGTACCAGGAGCTCATGAACGTCAAGCTGGCGCTGGACATCGAGATTGCCACCTACTGCAAGCCGCTGGAGGACGAGAAGAATAGGCTGGAGGCTGGGGTGCAAAATATGAGTATCTACAGGAAGATACCAGTGGCTATGCAGGAATGGGGAGCTTACCCTATGGGGGCCTCACAAGTCCTAGTTTTAGGAGCTTCCAAAGCCCTGGCTTTGCCCATGCCAAGTCTGCCATGGTCGTGAAGATCAAGACTGGCAATGAGAAGTTGGTGTCTGAGACCTCTGATGTCCTGACCAAGGGAATGGGCCACAGCAGCCTGCACCCATCCCACAGCTTCCCCAGAGCCTGTGGGGAGACAGCTGTGTGCGGAAGCACTAGGAACAAGAGACCTGAGGCTCAGCCCTGGGCCTTGGCTGACCTTTGAGGGGAAAACTACTGCCTGGGGTACCCTTCTTCCCCCTGCCCTCCACCAAAAACCAAAAACCAATCCAACTGTCTTTTCCAAAATAAAGATTGAAAGGGCTGGGGATTTAACTCAGTGGCATAAGTGCCTGCCTGGCAAGCACAAGGTCGTGAGTTCGATCCCCGGTGCCAAAAAAAAAAAAAAAAAAATCAAAATAAAGCCTGAGCTGGTTCTGCCAAAAAATAAAAGAAAAAGAAAAAAAGAATAGTTTAGGAGCATCAGTAACAGGATTGTTTATTATCCTCATCAAGTATGTAGAGTACATAACTGTATCTGTTATCCCTTCCTAGGACTGGTAAGAAGTAGGTTTGTTTATACCAGCATCACCCAGACACATAAGTTATGGCACTGTGATGTTTTAATGGCTACAACTTCAGCCAGTGATGGGAATTTTTCAGCTCCATTAGAGTCTTATGGGGCTACCATCATATACACAGCCTGCTGTACATCATTATGTGATGTAGAATTGTTTCCTGGATCCTCTCCTCTTAAATGCCATGTCTTACTCTATCCCTTCCAGACTGTTCTTTTTCAATCTGAAACATCCCACTTTTGCCTAGACCAAAAACGTCTGGTTCTCCTAGGAAAAAACTGGCCCAGAGGCTCCAGGAAGCAGAGGAAAACACAGAGACAGCGAACTCCAAGTGTGCTTCCTTGGAGAAAACCAAGCAGAGGCTCCAGGGCGAGGTGGATGATCTGATGCTGGACTTGGAGCGAGCCAACACCGCCTGCACCGCCCTGGACAAGAAGCAGAGGAACTTCGACAAGGTCTTTCCCCAACCGCCTCACAGTGATGATGATATGAGTGACGCTCGGATATGTGAGATGCGCATGCGCCTCTGGAGGCCCCAGCTAGTGCATCAACACTCAGTTTGGATGTTTACTTTTGTGACAGTACTTTTGTTACTTTAATTTTATCTTTAATTGGAGCTAATTTGAATTACATTGATATTGTAGTACAGGTTGTGCATCTCTAATACAAAAATGCGAAGTCTGAAATCTTTAGTCACCATGATGCTGAAATTGGACCTCATGTGACAGGTGGCAGGCAAAACACAGGACGCTAAAAATATCATCTAAAATTATCTGCATTATGCATAAAAGGTGAACATGAAAGATGGTGAATTTTGTGTTTAGACTTGGGATCCCTCACCAAGATATCTCGTGTTACACAAATATTCCAAATGAAACACTTCTGGTCCAAAGCATTTTGGATCAGTGATACTCAAAGCTGCCTATAATCCTAGCACTCTGAGAGACTGAGGCAGAAGGATCACAAGTTTGAGCCCAGCTTGGGCAATTTAGTAACTTAGTCGACCCTGTCTCAAAATTTAGAAAAGAAACAGACTGGGGATGGAGCTCAGTGTGAAGGCCCAGGGTTCAATCCCCAGTACATTAAAAGAGAGAGAGAGAGGGAGAGGGAGAGGGAGAGGGAGAAGGAGAGAGAGACCCAGCAGAGCACATGTAGGGGTATCAGAGCTTAGAGGCCCTGGGTGGGAGTAGGAGCCACTTCCTTGCTTGGGTTCCTAAGGATAGAAGGTGAAACTACGGTGCTACTGCAAACCTTTGCTTGAGTGGTCTCTTCCCAGTCTCCCAGCCCTTTCTGCTTCTCACATGTGCGCTCTTCTCTGTGCTCTCCCAGGTCCTTGCAGAGTGGAAGCAAAAGCTGGGTGAAAGTCAAGCTGAATTGGAAGCTGCTCAGAAGGAGTCCAGGTCCCTGAGCACTGAAATCTTCAAGATGAGGAACGCCTACGAGGAGGTTCTGGAGCAGCTGGAGACCCTGAGGCGGGAAAATAAAAACTTGCAAGGTATGCTCTCCTGGCACTGTGGGTGGGTACTATTTCCCTTCTCCTGCCAATCTCTTCCCCATTTGGCCACGGCCTCCTCCTTCTTGCTGCCCTGCAAAACTCTCACTCTATCTAGCTCACACTTACCATGCGCCCCAAGGCTTGATGCCCTCTCAATGTAAGGCATGGCAATCACCAACTCCCTTCTCCCCTGCATTGAGGACTGAATCTGGGGCCTTCACCCTGAGCTACATCCCTACCCCTTTTTTATTTTTTATTTTGAGACAGGATCTTGCTAAATTGGTAAATTGCCCAGCCTGGGCTTGAGCTTGCAGTCCTCCTGCCTCAGTCTCCTAGAGTGCTGGGATTACAGGCATGCACTGCTACACCTGGTACTCAGTTCATTTTCAAAATCTGAAGGCACATTGGGAGGCTAAGCCCACTGCTGATAGAGAAAAAGACACTCCGGGGATTCTGTCTCTGAATGCCTTTGAATCCGTGTCCCTAAACCCCCAAGACCTCGGACCTCTTACCTATAAAATTAGAAGAGCAGCCCCAGTGCTTTCTAAATTCAGATTCCTGAAATCTTTGCACTATAAAAAGTTCTTTCCCTGTCATTGGTTTCCCTGCATAGTTCAGGTGAGGTGACGCATCTGTATCTTGTTGACACCTCATCTAAACAGTCCCCGTGTATTCTCGCCTATAAAAATGTCATGAATGAACTGCCAACCCTGAAATTACCTGGCAAATGCTAATGCTGTAAAACTGGAGCCTGTTGGAACAACCTAAATCAAACCTGTCCTTCGCAGAGGAGATTTCCAACTTCACTGAGCAGATTGCAGAAACTGGCAAGAACCTTCAGGAAGTGGAAAAGACCAAGAAGCAAGTGGAGCAGGAAAAGTCTGAACTCCAGGCCGCCTTAGAGGAGGTGGAGGTAAGTGTCTTGTCTGGAACGCAGCACTCAGAAGGAAGCACAGGAGACAGGAAACTGAAAGAGGCAGCCATTGCCCATCCAGAAAGGGCTCTTCCTGCCACCAGCGCCCTCTCCACTGGGAAGAACATCCAGCCATCCCTGTGGTCAAAAAGGCTATGTGCTCTGCATGTTGTCTCCCAGGGCCCAATAGCACACATTCCCTTTTGAGATAAATAAATATATCCATTACCTCCTCAGTATCTTCCTCTTGGGAAACAAACAAACAAACAAACAGAATCAATCACCAAACATCCTGAAAACCAGCTTAGAATCCTTCAGTTAATGTTTAACTTAGATTCGTGCCTAGCATTCTTGGCTATGGGGAATCCTGTACCATCAAAATAGCTCCAGAGTCTCTTGGTGTAATTATCAGCCAGGGCCATGGAAGACAGAGGGGGCTCCTGGGGAAATTTGAATGCATGAGAATAGGAGAGCAAATCCGCTGTGCATGTGGAGAATGGATTAGTTCCTAAATTATAGTTACTATTAAAATACACGTCCTCCATAAAAGGTTTACTATTTCAAAAGATGCTCTCTCTTTCAAGATAGTATTTGTTAATAAAGGATACAAAGATTGAGTCCCTGTTTTGTCGCAATTAGGGACATTTGAAAGCAAGTCAAACACTCAAACCTCTAGTGTTCTCTTCCTCTGTAAAATAGGTATAAGAAAATGTGATACACCCATATTATCATATGAGGGGCGAAAATATGCACCTAAAAGGTGATGCCTGTGTCACTCCCAATCTTGCCTCTGCTCTTATCAGGATTCCTTGGAACATGAGGAGAGTAAAATCTTGCGTGTCCAGCTAGAGCTCAGTCAGGTGAAATCTGAGCTGGACCGCAAGGTCACTGAGAAGGATGAGGAGATTGAGCAGCTCAAAAGAAACAGCCTACGGGCAGCAGAGGCCATGCAGAGCATGCTGGAGGCTGAAATTCGCAGCAGGAACGACGCCCTGAGGCTGAAGAAGAAGATGGAGGGGGATCTCAATGAGATGGAGATACAGCTGGGCCACTCCAATCGCCAGGTGGCAGAGACTCAGAAACACCTGCGCACGGTGCAGGGGCAGCTTAAGGTGAGCGCTGGCTCCTCTGACACACCCGATGCGCCCTCGGCCTGCCCTGCAGCTCTGGCCTCACTCCCCATTCCCCCAAAGGATTCCCAGCTGCACTTGGACGACGCTCTGAGGAGCAACGAGGACCTCAAGGAGCAGCTGGCCATTGTGGAGCGCAGGAACGGCCTCCTGCTGGAGGAGCTAGAGGAGCTAAAAGTGGCCCTGGAGCAGACGGAGCGGACCCGCAGGCTGTCGGAGCAGGAGCTGCTGGACGCCAGTGACCGAGTGCAGCTGCTGCACACCCAGGTGCGTCTGCTATTGCCTGCTGGGCAGTCCAACCTGGGGCAGGCGGAGCTTCCTGCACTGCCAGGTGCTTCTGCTCTCCCCAGGTGAGTCCACATTCTCTCCTTCACCATCCCTCCCTCCACTCAGGGTCCATCCTGGGAGTGGGTGAAGACAGGCGCATTGGCACACAGCTCCCCATTCCTCCCAGACCAGCAGTCAGGACTAACCCATTGCTAGGAAAACTCTTGCTCTTGATTGACAGAGTTCTGAGGTTTTGTTTTGTTTTTTTCCTGGTACAAGGGATTGAACTCATGTCCTTGCGCTTGCCAGGCAGGCTCTTATGCCACTGAGGTAATCCCTGGCCCTAGTTCTGAGTTTTCTTTATCCAGAAATAAAAGATCACACATGTTGTGGGGAAATCAGAGCAAGGAGGACTAATTATTGCATGAGGCATCTGGGAAGAGGAAGTACAGACTGAATATCCCTTATCCAAAATACTTGGGGAAAAATACTTGGGATGAGAAATGTTTCAGATTTCAGTTTCTTTTAAATTTTGGAGGCTATTTACATATACATAATGAGGTATATTAGAGATGGAACCCAAGTCTAAACACAAAATCATTCATATTTCTTTTACATTTTGTATACATTGCCTGAAGTTTATTATACACAAAATTTTAATGTGCCTGCATTTTGACTGTGATCTGTCACATGAATTCAGGTGTGGAATTTTCCACCAGTAGTTTTATGTCAGCCCTCAAAAAGTTTTGGATTTTGAGCACTTTGGAATTTCAAATGTTCATCCAAATTAGGATGCTCAGCCAGTCATTTAAGTTGAAATCTTAGAATATTAGGATTTTCAAGGTAACTATTTTTATTATTTTTATGAAAGTTTTTAAAAATTTGTTTTTAAATGTAAAAAATATAAGCAAACACATAGAAGAAAATACCAGCTATATTAACAATTTTAACCAGTTGTTCATTCTTAGGCCCTTGTAAACTACATAAGTCTTACACATTTTATAAAAACTGATCAATCTTTTGCAACCTAGTACTTTCTTTTAATGATGTGTCATAAACATATTTCTACTTATGTGTCTTTTATAACATAGTTTTAATGACTGAAAAAGCAGGCTACTATAGTTGTATTTTATGGTACTTTAATCAATATTCTATGACTGGTTATTTTAGATCATTCTCAATAAAAATATTACTATTAGAAAGGCCATTGTAATGAATGTCCTCATAACTAAATTTTCACATGCATCCATGATTATCTTAATATTCTAGAAGTAATTAAATTTCTAGGAGTAAATTTTCAGGCACAAAGTAGTAAAGGCATTTGTAATACATTGTAAATTGCTCTTTAACAAGGTTGTCCTAATTTTTATCGCCATTCAAAAATTATGTGAGGACCCTTTTCTATATGTAGGGAGACCCAACAGATTATGTCAAAATCCAGGGTATATGAGAACATATGAAGGCATGATTCAATGTCTAGCACATGCACAGAGAAGGATACATTTATATAACCATGATTTAGCATGAGACAATCATGCATTGGCTGGTAAGACCTGCATGGAAGAAGGTAAGTATGTGATAAGGACATGTATAAGAGTTAACCAATCAAGACACAGGCTATTCTTGCTCTGCTTGCTGCCTGTTACTGCTGTGTTGCTGATATCTGCCTTTGCATGCTTTCTTTGGGGACCTCACACACAAATTTACCCCTTCAGCCTCCTAGACCCCAACACTACAATTTCTCAAAGATCGTGGTTATTATTTCGTAAATCTTCACCAGTTGTATTGTTGAAACATACCTCACTGGATGTGTTCATCATTAATTACTGATGAAGTAGAATATTTGCATCATTTTTATGTCCATTTCTATTTCTTCTGGTGTATTTTAATTATCTGTACATCTTGCCCTTTTTTCTTATTGATTTGTCATACTCCTATGATTAAAAAAGATAATATTTACATACTATGAATTGAAAATGTTTTCTAGTTTGCATTACCCTTGCAATTCTATGAATTCTGTATTTTTATTATTAGAATTATTTTTTCATTTTACATTTTTTATTTATCAGTCATTTCTTGTTCTAGCACTTTTTCCTAAAAAAAAAACTATCCCCAAACATTTGAAGATCTACCTTTATCATTTACTCAATTTTTTGGATAGAAGTTCTTGGATCTGCTTCAAGACTTTCTGGTTAGCCAAGAATAATACAGTACCTAGCAGATCACCCATGTAAAAAAGAAGAAATGGAACATGATTAAGATTTAGTTACCCCCCAAAACCTCTCTCTTCCCATTGTTTTAGTGCCCAAATAAAATCTTCACATCTGATACCTAATTTTTTATTCTAGAACACCAGCCTGATAAATACCAAGAAAAAACTGGAGGCTGATTTGACTCAGTGCCAGGCAGAGGTGGAGAACTCTATCCAGGAGTCCAGAAACGCAGAGGAGAAAGCCAAGAAGGCCATCATGGATGTAAGCACTGTTTTTATTTCCAGAGATGGTGTTTGGAGATGAGAAAGGAGGCTTCCTAGCCATGGCATAGCAAGTCGGTTACATCTCCTTATGAGTGCAGTCAGTTATCTGTGACTTCTTGGGGCGATGTCACAAGAGATGCAGTCATTACAGAGGTAAACTGGGACACCATAACTGGTTCAAGAGAAGGGAGGCTTAGTATCATGCACAAGAGCAATCTTCACAGCATCTTCCATTCCACAGGGCTTGGGATGGGTGGCCAGCCTGCTAAATGTGTCCTGTGAATTTAACCAGGCCGCCATGATGGCCGAGGAGCTGAAGAAGGAGCAGGACACCAGCGCCCACCTGGAGCGGATGAAGAAGAACCTGGAGCAGACGGTGAAGGACCTGCAGCACCGTCTGGATGAGGCCGAGCAGCTGGCGCTGAAGGGCGGCAAGAAGCAGATCCAGAAACTGGAGGCCAGGGTAGGCAGGCTTGAGAAGACTCTGGCACTTGTACACAGAACCACAATCCCGAAATTTAGGTGGTAGGAAAGTGGCCACTGTTCAACTAGACTGCAAGTTTAGCTTCAGAATTACTTGCTAAACTCCCTGTGATCCAAATTTCCTAAAAATTTCTCTTTCTCCTGTCCCTACATCTCAACATGCACAAATCTGTTTTGAAATGCTGATGTCTTGGTCACCAAAGCAAGATGCTTTTTAATGTTCACTTTCTGTCTTCCATTATAAATTTAAACTACACACATAAATGAGGAAAATACACTTTACAATCATAAAATTGCACATTCTGGTATAATTTACATTTTGGACCAAACTTCACTTTGATAAACAATGGCTAATCCTGCCTAAAATCTATAATTTCTTTTTGTCTTTCCCAGCAGGTCTCATTCTCTTCCCATCTTTCCCATTTCTAAATGCAATCTCCAATTCTGGTATATTTCCACTCCATCCTGGAAAAGAGGAAATTTCTGCTTCTTCCTCCAAGCTAATATATCAGAAGTTTAATCCCCCAATGCTAGAAGTCCTACTTGTTCTTTGTCTAGAAGCATATTTTGTATTTATTCAATTTCTTTCCGGACTGTTCCCTTCATCTTCTCTACCCCTTGATTTTCCTTTTAGATCTGCATTGGCTTCTTTTAATCTTTTTTTAAAATGGGTTATGCTAGCAATTGACATTTCAGAGAAAGACTACATGGAAGAGGTTATTAGAATGTCTTTGCTGTCTCAGGGAGACAGGAAATGAAAGAACTGGAGGAGAGAAGGATGAAGAGGAGAAAAATATAAAGAAATAACTTTTCCCAGCAGCAAAGCCCCCAAACACAGTCATTCTTCACACTAGCCTCTGTAGGATATTGTTTCCAGGCACATAGTTCCTTTAAATATGAAGGGATTTTTTTTAAGCTAAGAACAAAATCATAGACACATGAATAACAAAAATAAACACCAGGGAAGTTAGAACTCCCTTGCCACAAAAAAAAAAATCCCTTCAATGCTCATTTTCAATCATTCCCAATCCTATTCCATGAAAGTGAGTTTAGACTGACCCCTTTCACGGACACCTCCCACAAGGGAGTTACCCTCTACGGTTCCCTCCCACACTACCTTCCTGCGGTTCTTCGATTCCTAGGTTGGCAGGGAGCTCTCAGCTACCACCACTTCCTGCATTGTAAGGCACCTTGCTTGCTCTCCAGTTCCAGTTGCCCAGTTATGTGAGTTGCGTAAACCTTATAAAAGCCTATGGAGCAGTCCAGGGAGTTGGTTTCTGGTTTTGGTTTTGGTGTTTTGTTTTGTTTTTCATTTTTTTGTTTTTTGTTTTTGTTTTTTGAAGACAAGGTCTTGCTATGCAGTGCAGGTGGACCTTGAACTAGTCTATGTAGCCCAGGCTGGCCTTGAACTCATGGGGATCCTCCTCCTACTTCAGCCTCCCAAGTGCTGGGATTACACGTGTGTACCGCTACAACTGGCTGGATTTATATTATAAAACTATATGGAAGACATTTTCCCAGGTCCATGAAGTGGAGGATGGGGATTTCTTTTTTTTTTTTTTTTTTTTTTTGCGGCACTGGGGATTGAACTCACGACCTTGCGCTTGCCAGGCAGGCGCTTAGACCGCTGAACTAGCTCCCCCGCCTTGGTGTTTTTTTTGTTTGTTTGTTTTGCGGCACCGGGGATTGAACTCACGACCTTGCGCTTGCGAGACAGGCACTTAGACTGCTGAGCTAGATCCCCAGCCCTGTTTTTTGAGACAGGGTCTCACTATGCTGTTCAGGCTGGCCTTGAGCTCACTTTGTAGCACAGGCTGGTCTCGAACTCACAATGATCCACCTGTCTCAGCCTCCTGAGTGCTGGGATTACAGGCGTGAGCCACCGTGCCCAGCTAGGATGGGGATTTCTTTTGGAATAGTTCCCAGAATAATCCTGTTTTACTGGGAGCTTTCCTAGTTGATCTCATGAGTCTCCAAGCCTGAAGTCACACCCTCCGCAGCCACAAAGATTCCCTGAGGAGAGGATCATGAAGCTGGCTGCTTGGATCTCACTGGATTGTGGAGTTGGAATCACAGTTGTTGACCTGCAGTTTCAGTGACTGTCTTTCTCCAAGACTTCAGAAAAGGCAGAAGCAACTATGACATCCACGATACCTATGCAGCATTTTATCCTTCTAAAAGTCCTTTCACACTGGAGATGTAGCTGAGTGATAGAGCACTTGCCTAGCATACACAAAGCCCTAGGTTCAATCTCCAGCACTGCAAAAATAATAATAATTTTTAAAAAATACTTTCACACACTTTATCTTATTCCACGTCCACTTTTGAGGTAGGCTGGGTAGGGAGCGATCAGCCCCATCCTAAGTGCTGATCCTCATGCTCAGTGATGGGGACTGACTCACTCTGGATCTGTAACGGGGCCTGGAGTTGGAACATACCTTTGACTGCTCCATGTCCCCTCCAGCCTTGCTTTATCAGGAGCCAGGTCACCATGAGCAGTCATGCAGGTTTCAGCCTGTGCTGGCCTTGTCAAACTGCGTGGCTGCAGAGGAAGAATCTTTGCCACACCTGACCCAGCAGCCAGACTGTGTACCTAGGGCTGCCTCTGCCCAAAGAGGGCATCTTGTTCTAGTGTATACAGCAGGGATGAGCAGTGGCCTAGTGAATAAAGTATGGCTTCTGAGCCCCAGGAAAAGACATCTTAGGGGTTCCTGAGTTCATCTTAAAATGACTGATGTGGGAGTGCAGGAGAAAACCTTGAGAACTCTGATTTGACTCCTGTTTCTCTTCATCCAGGTGCGGGAGTTAGAAAGTGAATTAGATGCTGAGCAGAAGAGGGGAGCTGAAGCTCTGAAGGGGGCCCACAAATATGAACGCAAAGTCAAGGAAATGACCTACCAGGTAGAGGTCTCCAAAACCTCTGTGAATGACATGTGGACCAAGCCCCATCCGTAGAAGTCATGGGTTTGTGGGTCCATCTTTCCCACAGATGTTCTGTTTACAGGCTGACGAGGACCGCAAGAATATCCTCCGGCTCCAGGATCTGGTGGACAAGCTGCAGGCCAAAGTGAAGTCTTACAAAAGGCAGGCAGAAGAGGCAGTGAGTACAGGGAGTCCGTGGGTATCCCTACAACCCCTGAGTGGCAGCAGGTGTCTTGTTAGTAGCATCCCAAGAGCCTCAGACCTGAGTTTGCATTTGCAGATATAAACAGAGAGACACCTGCCCTCTTCCCCTCCCTGATCTGTGTTAAACAAACCTTCCCACCTCTACCTGCTCTGTAGTCTCTCATTTCATCCCACATAACCTAGCTACCTCCATCCCCTTCATTTGACCCCACCTATCTCACTTTATCCAACCCCACCCTGACTCACTCCATCTACCCCAGAGTATTTTAGGCCATGCTTCTGGCCTTGCATCACCCCAACTATCCCCAACCACCCAGCACATTACCAGCCTCCCTGCCCCCTGG
>RJWT010035394.1:0-13461 GCA_004365215.1 Cuniculus paca | reverse complement strand
TTTTCTGGCCTAAATGTAACCGAAGGTTTTGCAAAAGTGTTAAGCCAAAATTACTAAAAGGTTACATCAGGATATATTATGTAGAACTTTGAATAACTAAACAAAGTTTTGGAATTTATTCTTTCCATTGCAAATACAGAGACACAAAAAAATTTGTTAGGTGGATGATACAGTTTATTGATTGACTGATTAGCAGGAAGAAAAAATGAATGAGAACAGTCTGAGGCATAATTTTATTAATCTTATTTTGCCTCCTATGTGACAGATCTGTGACATTTATTTTCTATTAGTACTTTAAATTCTACAAGAGAGTATTTTACTTATCAATACATTAAAAAGAAGGACAATTGAAAATAGAAAGTACTCACTTTCATATTTCATGATTTTTATGGCAATAGTATCATTATTCAAGTGAATCTTTAAAATTAATTGGTAAATTTCCTATTATTTAGTCCAAATAGTGCTTTTTATAAAAATCTTTTTACAATGCAATTTGCAATTTATAATTTAAGATAAACAGTAACCTATGATATTTTAATTTCTAATATCAAAGTATGGTCTTTATATATTGTTGACCACATAAGCACTCTGACTTGAACTGCAACTGAGTAAAAATTCATACTCATATACAATTGGAATAATACATTTTTATTTTTAATCACAGGAAAAACACAAAGCTATTTCCAGAAAGTATATCATTGCTATCACATGAATATTACACTCCATTCATATATTTTGAGTTGCTTTTGTTAAAATTAAAACTAAAGAATACATCAATGCTTTTGACAGGGACCACTGTGAAACAATAAAAGCACTGTTATGGTTGATACATTGTGTCAACTTGAAAAGAAGTTTACCTAAGGGATTCAGCAGTGAGCCAAGGTTCTCACTTTGTAAACGTCCTGAGACTGTGAAAGAGGAGAGCAGGGAGATGGTGTGGGTGTAAAGGAACCACCCCAGGGTGGAGAGCCTACATTCAATATAAGGGAAGAAAGGAGGCTTGCTTCCACCCTTTGCTCTTGCTGTTCTTTGCCTCCTTAAACTGTTGCCCTGTCTTGGAGCCAGCTGAGTATGGACTGAAATCTCCAGAAACTGTAAGCTAAATAAACCTCTCCTTCCTTAATTTTGGGTGTCAGGCATTTTGTCCCAGCAATGAAAAAAAAGTAACCAAGACAGTATTTGGTACCAAAGAAGTGCAGTCATTGCTGTGACTATACCTCATCATGTGGTTCAAGAGCCTTTGAGAATGTCCTTTAGGAAGAGTTTGGAAAGGTTTGGAGATATGGCTTGAAAGAGTAGCACTAGAATACCTTAGGCTGGTCTGTATAGGAGATTCTGATCAGAACTCAGAAGACCAGAGTACCAGTAAAGATTAGGCTCAGGAGGTGTCTGCTGGGAAGAACTGTACTGGTTGTTGGAGTCCAGATGATGTGTGTTATGGTTTGGCAGAAAGTTTGTCTGCATTTTGCTCCTGTCCAGAGACTTTGCCTGAGACTGAGATTAAGGGTAGTGGACTGATTAACCTGGCAGAAGAAATTTCAAGGTAGTTGAATGTTGAGGCTCTGGGATGGCTATTGTTGGGGGCTTTTAGCCAGATCTATGTTGAGAATCAAGATCAAAAAGCCCAGCAGGATGATTAAAATGTGAGTTTGGCCAGAAAGGAATCTCCAGGAAAGCTGTGGACTACAAAGATACTGCTGAGGAGATCTCAATTACTGAGAAGGAACAGGAAAATATAAAAGAGGGCCCAAAGGCATCCCAAGAAGTAGCAAGTCTCCACTCTCTTCAGCCTTAAAACTGCAAAAGTGAAAGACTCTTCTAAGGAGAAAGCCACACAGCACCATCTTCCAGAATGGCAGCAGCATAGATACTTTGTTCCTCAGAATTGGATTCAGAGTATCCAGTAATCCAGACACTCAACAACTATAGCCTAGAGAGAAGAAAACATGGCTACTGTTCATCTCGCAGCAGATTTTAGCATCATCCACGTGCATTCAGAATACAATAGTTATGAGGTTAAAATGCTTCCACCTCAATTTCAGAAGACCTGGGGAACCACAGAGTGTGGCCCTGAAAGGGCAGTGTGTGAAGCTGGGAATATGAAGCCAAAGGTACAGTGGAGACCCCAGAAGTTAGAAATGCCAGGAATGTGGATCATTTGATGAAAGCTGCAAGGAAAGAGCAAAGCAGGCCTAAGAGAGAAGCCTCGGGAGCTGTAACTACTAGAATTGCCCTAGTTATGGAGTCACTCAAGCCCTTTGGCTCTCACAATTTGCCACAGATTGCTTCAGATGATGGTCATGGAACTATAGGACTGTTTACCCTGCTGGGTTTTGGACTTGCTTCTCAATCCTTTGTATACTCCTGTTTGTAACTTTTGGAATGAAAATGTTTATTCTGTGCTATTGAATGTTGGAAGTATCTAACTTTTCATTTGTACAGGGACTTGCAACTAAGAGTTTGCCTTACATCTTGGAAGAGACTTGAAACTTGAACTTTTCAGCAATGCTGAAACTATTAGGACTTTGGCAACTTAGAGGGAATAAATGTGCTTTGCATAGAGATGTGCATGAGTCTTTGGGGGGCCAAGGATGGAATGTTATGGTTTTAATGTAATATAATGTTTATAGACTTAATAATGGTTGTTAAGGATTGTTAAACCTGTGTTATAATGTTCAAGTTGTGAAATGATAAGAATAAGCATGTCTTTGATTCTGGAAATGGATTTAAACAAATATGTCTGGTCACCAAGTCGAGAAGGTGTGGATTGTTATAGTTGAAACATTGTGTCAACTTGAGAAGTGTAGATGTTTAACTAAGAGACTCAGCAGGGGGTCAGGGCCTCACTTTGTAAACTTCCTGAGCCTGTGAAAGAGGAAGGCAGGGAGATGGTGTGTGAATAAAGGATCCACTACAGAGTGAAGAGCCTACATACAGTATGTGGGAGGAAACGAGGCTTGCTCCCCCATTCTTTGTTCTGGCTGTCTTCTACCACCTTGGACAGTTGCTCACGGGTCATGCCACCCTGCTTAGCAGCCAGCTGATTATGAACTGAAACCTCCATAAACTGTGAGCTAAATAAAGCTTTCCTTCCTTAATTTCAGGTGTCTGACATTTTGTAACAGCAATGAGAAAAAAGTAACCAAGACACACTCTCTCTATGTCTCTGCTCAGATGTTTGGAAGCGTATACAGGTGTGAAATCAAATGTGACTTTTTTGTCTTCTATAGTCTTTCATAAATCATGACTCATGAAAATGAAAAGCAAGAGGCTCCAACTTTCCACACATTGAGGTCACCTCACCCATGCCAAATGATACTTGAATTGGGGCTTTGCAGGATTTGTGTTGTGTTCAGAGAGCAGAAGTGATGAGTAACCCAGACATAGGCCCCCTATGAACAGATAAAGTTTCGAACAGGATTGTTTTCTCATTTTTCCACTGATCATAGCTTATTCTCAGTGAAAATCCAATTTATTAAATGGAAATTTCACTTGTCTGTGAGAGAAGCTTTAGATATATTAAAAAAGAAAAAAAAACATGCTTCAAAGGCTTTTTTTCTTTGAAATAGACAAAAAGGAAAAGTGAAATTCATATGAGGACTGTTCAAAGGAACCATAATCTCAGTAAAAGGGGAAAAATGAAAATATATTCAAAGCCATCTTTGTTTCTTCAGAAATATTTTGCAAATGGAATCAAGGGATATTTGCTTAAAGCAATAAAGGCATACTCACCAGAGAATGAAAATGATGCACATGAATGTTTATAGAAAGACATTCCTCATTTTTTACTAAATTTACTTTACAGAACATTGAATTTACAAGATTGAGGTGAATAATTATTAAGTTTCAGGAGATGCACATTTTCAAAAACAAGAACTTTCTACCTGAGGTACGTTAAAAGAATATTCCAGAAATATATAAGAAACTCTGACTATGTTTAATACAGTTGTGTAAGACTTTATGTACAACTTAGAGAAACATACTCACTTCAAAAATACTGAGAATATCACTGGCCAGAGAAACCAACCACTGTCTCATCAAAATTGACAACGAACTTGTGGTCATTTGACTGCTATTCAAACTGATTAAACTTATGCTGGAATAGAGTAAGATAATAGAATTTCAATAATTTTGTTGATGCACTTCTTTAACTGAAATGAAGATATTTTGCGTACACATAAAGCCTATTTATTTGTTTATTATTTTTTCTTTTAATTACTGAAAGCTGTAACATTTGACTGGATGGGGGCTTTTGAAAAATGATTGATTAAATGATTTAGCATAAGAAGAAATATTTATGTTCACCAAAATAGAAGAAGTAATGGTCTCCTCAAGTTTCCCAAGTAGGGCAATGAAGTACTGTCATCCAATCTAAACAACTGGTGAGGAATCCTCACAGGCTTAAGCTTGGGAAAGAAGACAAGATGCAGGAAGTTATTCCAAATCACGAATCCCTGAGCTTTGGCTAAAACAGTGTCTGATAATTAGGTGTTATCAGCAGCAGTTGCTTGTCAGAATGCATGTTTACAATCTTGTAATGCACTGTTTGAGTTATTTCAATGAAGATAAAACTTCTAGAAGCCACATATTTTTCATCTGTAAATGGAATAGTAATATCTACCTCTCAGAGCACTTTTGAGAATGCTAAATATTATTTACTAGTAGGTAGGAAATTGAACATCAAATATGTATAGATCTTGTGTACTTATATATGATTATAAACATATGATTTATTAAGACACAAATATATTATCTGTCTGGCCCTCAGTACGTCAAAGACCATATATTATCTACATGCCTAGAAAGTGCTTATGTATTAAATACTATGAGGAATACACAAATAGAAATGAAGAAATATATAGTTCCTTTCTTCAAGGATCTATACTTACACTATTTTTAGTTCATTCATTTAATTCAAGTAAAAGTCTAGGTACTATTTTTATTGCCTTTTTTATATAGATAAGAAAATAAGGCAAAACCTAGTAAAATATAATAGTAATCCAGTAAACAAGATATGATCTCATCTAAACTGTGTGATCAGGGGGATAAGTGTTATTTTAATAAAGATAGTGACTTATTCCTCTATAGTTTGAGCAATAATTTAGAGGAGTAAGAATAGAAACTTTTTCTGTGATAGAGTGAGCATTAGGCTTCAGTGTAATGGAAGGATCTCAAGTTTTAGAAAGAGATATTTTTGGATGTCTTTATTAAAATATGCTATATAGTTTTGTGTATCTCGAAATTATTTCTTGTTAGGGAGGAAGTAAGGGAACTTAGAATCTTCTGTCTTGTGAATTTCAGGTAAAAAATACAGCACTATTAACTATAGGCACCCTATATACATTAGATGCTTAGAAGTTAACCATTTTATTTCTGAAATTTGTGCTGTTTGTTTTGAAGCTCCTATTTCCTTCATTCACCTTCCCCTGGTAACCACCATTCCACTCTACTTCTGCAAGATTAATGTTATTAGATTCCATATCTCAGTGAGATCCCATGTTCCTCTATTGTTCCTGCTCACATCGTTTAATGCAATTTCTTCTGGCTTCATCCCTGTTGACAAAAATGACAGGATTTTCTTTTTTTATGTCTGGATAAATTTCCCTCTGTGTGTGTGTGTGAGAGAGAGAGAGAAAGAGAGAGAGAGAGACTTCTTTTATCCCTCCATCCATTTATAGACACTTAGGTCAATTTTGTATCTTGGCTGTTATGAGTAATGCTGCAGTGAACACGTGGAGAGAGTTATCTGTTTGAGACACTAATTTTGTTTCTTGTGCGTCTATATCCAGAACAATTCCTGAGCTCACCTTTAAACTATGCAGAGTGAAAGATGGTGAGAACAATGCTATGTTCAAGGTTCATAATAGGAAATGCTGTATTTAGGGTAAAGAAAAATACAATCATTTTTAGCTTACATTCAAGTGATGAATAAAGAACTATCCACTACAAAATACCTTGAAAAGAAGAGGTGATGGTGGTTAAGACTTAGAGTCAGATTTGAGATCTTACATTATGTAAGAGAAAGACTCATCGTTTCAGTTAATTTCAAAGAATAGCTTACCTAAATGGGTGCACTATTGAGGCCCAGATAAAGTCAGATCTAGTTGCATAGGCCAGGTTGATTTTGTGTAGCCTGTAAAGAATACAGAATTTACAGTGATTAAAAGTGTCTTCAGAACATTTTGTGTTTTGAGAATGCTTTCCCACATATAATGAGAAAAATTTCAAATAAGGAAAAGTGGTACTACAGGACAACCATTCTTCATCACCAGTTATGAGAACTTGAACAACACAGGACCCATGCAATTTGCTCAGTGAGAAATGTAACAAGTGGCAGAAACCAAAATGCAACCTTATCACCTATTTTCCGGTTAATCAATTTACTACTCTGTATCACACTCTTATATATATGCATTGTCCTTGCCACGTCAGATACTTTTTTTAATTGCAAACTGCTTTCTCTGAGAACACTTCTGTGAAATTATAGGAATAATATTCATAAAATATTTAAGTTTCATGAAAAGTAAAAATGTGGTTTATAAATATTAAATAGTAAGTGCACAGTTATGCTTTATGTTTCTAGCAGTGATTAAACACACTTGGAATTTACTGGTCATTTCAGGTTCAACTTATTTTTTAATCCAGAACATGGCAGGGCTCTCTTTGCATTGCCCTTTGTGTCACTTACATTCTTCTAGCCATGTCATCTGTTACATTGTATCAGCATAAATAAATGTAAGAGATAAGAGTCTTTTTTAAAAGATTGTATTAATTGGAAACTAGGAAAAGAAAAGCAGTGCAAATGAATGTTGTAAACATTTTAAATCCAAGGGAAGAAGTAGTGTGGCTGCTTCTTGGGAACAGACTGTCCAGAGGAAGAGTGGCTCCTAATGAGGATGGATGTAGCACCTAAGTACACACGAAATGGCAGAGCAAAGAAGAAATTGTGATGCATGCAGAGAGCTTTTCCTTTGAACGATGCCTGTTATAAGACTATGTTTGAAGCCAGTAGAAAGCATTATTCTATGTATTGTACAATAAGTAAAATGGCATGATGGAAACAAATATCATCAAGCTATAAAAGGCTAGAAAATGTGAGTTCTTCTGTTTTTCCAAACAAAAGAATTTTCCACTGTCCAAATGTCTGACAAGCAGGCAAAACATCTTCCCAGCTGAGATTTTTGTTTTGGTTTTATAATCAAGGTGAATTAATGCAGAATAAGAAAATTATTTTGTAGGTGCATAAAAGATATTTATGGGGAAGTGACCTAATCATTTTCAGGTCACATTGTATTGAAGTTAAGGTAGATAAAGCAATAAACATTGTAAATTCATGCTTCCTAGCTGCCTGCTAGAGATATGTAAATAATTGAATATTTACTTTTTGTTCTCCAATAATTTCAAATAAAATGTGTATGTAAATATATAGGAAATATTTATTCAAAGAATGAATATTACACTTAATAATTTTCAGAAATAAAATATTACAAAAAGACAATATTTCCCTCTATACTACTATAATGAAAAAAGAAGAAATGACACCACATATTCAGCTAACAATAAGGAGTATCCTATGGTTATGGGTACACTTTTCCAGGAAGCTCAAAAGGTCAACTCGATACGAGGTATGATAAGATTTTATCATTAAAATTAACATTTCTGGTGGTGAAAATTCAAAAACGATAAATAGCATCTGTCTTTTGTTGCATTGGCACAGTATAGGTAGTAATAAAAATTAGAAATTTGTGGCTTCATAATTTCAGATCCCAACATGGATAAAGAGAGCCATCTAAATTCTATAAACTTTACATGAATTTTTCAGGCATCAAGTTTGGAGTCCATAGGTCACATATAAAAGGTTCATTTTCAGTTTAAAGCAGTTACTTGAAACCAATGTGGTCTTTGGTTGCATTTGGAAATCTGTGATATGGTAGTCAATAAATTTCTAGAAATACAAAATATTATTGCAAGTTGATCTGAAATTCTGAAGTATATCTGCTTTCTTATAGCCTTGGTAAAAAACAATCAAGTAAAAATTACACCTTGGTTACAACAATGTTTTATCTGTGATCACTAGACTCCCAATCATCTTATCTGTTCTTACCTGTCAGAAAAAGACTTGTTGAAACATTGTTAGCAAAGATAAAAAGGATTAATAAAGCTATGTATTTTCTGCAGATGTCAACTACTTGTGGTACTTATCATTGATTCCACTATAATTTTAGATGGCATTTAAAACACATAAAGATTGAAAAGACATTTTATATAACAACCATCAATCAAACTTTCAGAGGAAAAATGGAATTTAGGAATCATCTAATCCTATCCCTAATTTCATAGCTTTAGAAATGAGCACAGAGAAATTAAAGCGGCTGCCTTAGGTTATTTGATGTAAGTTACTGCATTTAGTAAAAAAAAAAAAAAATCAGGTTCATTGACTCATTTTACTTATGTAGTTCTCCAATATTGATTTAAAGGAAAATTAAAACTTATAGTTTACCTGTTTTGTATATAAAAAACATGTAAATATCATGAAGAAATGAAATTTTCAGCATAAGCATGTTAGCATCAATACTCTTTATTAAATGATTAATTAAATTAGTTTGATCAGACCCACAGTGCAAGTAAAGTCATTGTAACCTGAAGAAATGTAACAGTGCTATGCTGAGCAAACTGTGCCACATGTTTATTCTGTCATTCAGTCGGTCAGTCAATATCTACTGAGTGCTTACTAACTGGTAGGTGCCACCCTATGGATTCAAGATATAGAGACAACAAAAATGAACTATTATTTATGGGACTCACATTTTTTAAAGAGCAATGGCACAAAATAAACAAAACATTATGTCAGTAATTAGAAAAAGAGTGATTTTGAAGGTAAAATATGAGCAAAGATCTGTAGTCAATGACTCACAAGCAAAAGTATTCCAGGCAGCAAGTGCTAAAATCACCAGTGGAGGTAATGCTTGGTCTGTTTAAGAAACAGCAACAGATTCAGACAAGTGGAAGGTGAGTGGCAGTAAGTATCAGAGAAAAAAGGGAAAGGAGCTAGGAGAAAAACAAGTTGTTAGGACCCTGAAGTCATGAAAAGGTTTTGGATATTGAGATTTAAAATTCTCTTAAGCAGATAAATCAACTGAATATATATATATATATATATATATATATATATATATATATAACTTTTTTTTGGCAAAATTATTCTGAGTGCTGTGTTGAAGATACAGTTGGATTAAACAGGTTAGGAAAAGAGAGACCAGTAAGAACTTACAATGACACAGTAAGCAAAAGATGATGCTGACATTGAAAATCATTACCACCAAACTCAGTACTCAGAGCAATCTATTCCTCACTTTTTAAGAAATTCACTTCCCTTCTTCTCTCTCATCTCCTATTGGTCCAGTCCATTGACCAAATCCAACCATAAATTACGCAAGGAACTGCTTTCACACTGCCCACACGAATTAGAATCTTGAGGTTGAGCAGTGTGGGGGGAGAAATTGGAGTGTCAGGAAAAGAAGAAAATTTCCTAACTCAAATCCAATATACACATGTACACACTGAATTTAAGAATTCATTGTATCTTTTTTAGAGAAAACAAATAAATGCAGATATTTAAAATACATATTTTCTGGTAATAACTCATGAAATGGCTATGTCATTAAAATTGTTGATGTATTCTTATTCTTGCGTAATGATGTATAACACTTATCTATTAGGAAATTGTAATAAAATCGTTCTATTCAATATGTCAGTGAAAAATAATGTATGTTTACTCATCTCTATATCATGAAATCATACATTCAGTAATTATTAGGAGGAATTATTGAACACACATTGAGCATTTGAGAGACTTTCCAAAAGATAAAAACATGCTGTATTTATTCAAATTCTACATATCTTATTTTTCATTTTTCCTCTCTTTTGTCTTGATCTTCATGCAGCATCAATCTAAACAGATATTTCAAATGCAGGAAAGCCATCCCATTTCTCAAGGTTGGGTATTTTCTCAAGCTGACTTCTACTTACAAAATAATTAACAGCAAGCTCAGTACAACTGAGTAGAGTACTCAAATGTAGAAAATGACACAATATAAAACTGTTCACATAATAAGAGCTCAATTGGTTACGCACATATGAATAGTAAGACACCAAGTTGGCTGAGGCAGAGATTTCTGGATTTTGTGGAAAATAGATGTGGTTAGCAGTCAAAAATAAAAATGGCTTGATAGTCTAGAAGTTAGAATAAATTCAGTGATTCATAAATCACTTCCTTTCCCTATGATTCGGCCATGACTAGTGTGTTGGTTACTTTTCTCTTGTTGCTGAGACAAAATACCCAGTGCCCAAAATTAAGGAAGGAAAGATTTATTTAGCTCAGTTTGTGGAATTTTCAGTCCATAATCTGCTGGCTCCAAGGCAGAGTGGCACACGGCAGAGGGCAACAGTTCGTGGCCGCAGAAGACAGCAAATGCAATAAGAGCAAAGAGGGGGGAACACAAAGAGAAGACTCTTTATTCTCTTATATTGTGTGTAAGCCATACAACTAGGGCAGGCGTAGCACTCACACCCATCACCCCAGCACTGGACTATAGATCAGTCACAAACTCTAGAAGCCTGCTCCCATGACTGTGTGAGGCTTTGGGGGGACATCCAGACACAAACCATTACAATTAGAATATAAAATATTTCATTGGTGAGAGGCACAATTTTCAATGACCTTCTTACCTGATCATTCAAGTATGAGCTGTGGTTCCCAGGGGTATATATAGATATATTAAGACCTAATTAAACTGAGGCAGTGAATAGGATTGGATAACCTATCTGACTGATAACTTAATGGAAGGAATTAAATTAAATTTCAAGAAGTACTTTCCAAGCCATCCCATAAGAAATATCTTTGATATTATACTTGGTTTTGCTTTTATTAAGAAAAACACATTCCAGGTTTAAGTGTGATACATGATCTTTATTAGTTCCTTAAGGTAGTCCAAACAATTCTATTTAATCACCAATTTACTTGAATTATAGTATTAAAATAATTATAATTGCTTATTTGCTTTGGGAAAATACATTACCAGTTCTCACAGGGGAGTTGGGAAATTGATACATAGTTCTGGGCTCCTGGAGTAGAAGTAAGGTGTGCTTTAAAATCAGACAGTTACTTCGTTTTACAGATCCTTAGGTATTACTTACTGTGAGGTTATAAACACTTTATAAATGTTAGCTCACTTGCTCCTCATAACAACCTTGCTCTACATAACAACCCTAAGAAAAAGATATATTGTCATCATTCCAATTTCATGAATAAGGACATTGAGGCACAAGAAATTAAATTACTAGCCAAAAGTCACAAATAATTGTGAGGATGCAATGAAGTATTTAAGAGCTATAACCCTAGAGTGCTTGGCACATAGCTAAGGCTCAATAAAGGCTATCTATTATTAGCTATTTTTATTAAAGTTGAGAACCACTCACCTCCTCCCTCCAATTCCCTCACCGTTAGCAAAGATTAAATAATATTTTCCTCCAAACTCATGCAAACGAAGAAGAATCTTGATCTTCTGTTGGACTGCACTAAAGTAGTTGGAAAGTCATTTACTACCCTCTGTCCATTGACTAAGACTAGAAGAGTTTTCATTTTCTTCTCCAGTTGAATTTCTTCTTTCTTCTCCTCAACAATTGGAAAAGGCAAAACAGTAGCCCTCTGCACTTACAGTAAAAAACACCAAGAAATTCACAAACAGCAATAGGAATTGCAACCAAGTTCCCTCATATGCAAGGTCACAAAATCCTCAAAAGTTTATTACTGAGAAGCTCCAAGGAGTTTAATAGTTCATTAATGAACTCACAGCACCTAGATAAACTGTTAAGATCATTTAATCAATCCATGCATCTAGCAGTATCTTAACACTTATAAAGTTACTAAATATATTGAAAGAAAAACAGAAAAAAAAGTATAAAAAGTCTTACTTCTTCTGCAAGTCATAAGTTTGGTGATCAGCAAACCATTTAATCTGAAGAATTATTTTGTTTATTTGCAAAATACAGGCCCTGATGGCTTCCCACCTCACCTGCAGGAATGAAGAGTAGGGTCAAATAATCTACGCCTCCTGCCATGGTTTGTTTCCCAAAACTAAGGGTGCTTAGTACTCTTTTAAGGTTTTTTTTTTTCCACAAACATAAGTTAGCTGTCTCTTAATCCATCCAATTACTTTTCCAAAAATTATCTGACCTCTCTTTCATTCATTGTAAGTATACGTGCTGCCGAAGGGAGCACATCATTCATCGTTAGAGTACTGAGAGACCTGCCTATAGTGGCTGTCTCTATTTCCTCATCCATCCTTCTCTCTCTCATTTACTCAACAGCTACCTCACTGTCTTCCATTGATGACTCTCCTCTTCACAGAATCTGTTTTCATTAAGGCCAGTAGTGACTTACAAATTCCAAGTCCAATGGAAATTTTCCATCATTCATCAGTTGCAGCCAATACAGTTGAATACCATGATTAGTCACTTTCTTGTCCCTGCGACAAACTACCTGACACATACAATTTAAAGTGGGAAAGGTTTATTTTGGTTCATAGTTTAAGAGGTTTCAGTCAGCAGCTAGCTGGCTCCAAGACAACAACACTGGAGCAGAAAACAGTGGAGGACAAATACTTACTTTATGGAGCCAGAAAACAGACAGTGGGGAAAGAGTGAGAGAAAAGATATACCTTGAAAGGCAAGCACTATTCCTAAGTTTCCATTGCCTCCTACCCACCAGTAATGCCATCAAAGTAGGATCTCACCACCTGTAAATGAATGTCCTGATGAAGTTAAAGCCTTTATTTATTCAGTAACTTCCCAAAAGCTCAGCAGCAGCTATACACTTAGCCTTTTGGGAAGACATTTTAGATACCAATGATAATACACTCCTTATTTATGTGCCCCTTTTGGGTATCTTATTTCCAAACTCACAGGTATATCCTATGCCTTCCTTTCCTCATGCTACATGCTCTGCAAAGATCATATTAGCCAGTCTTCTGTTTTTGATTTCTTTGTGGGTGTTTGTACAATGTCCTAGCCCCTTACACTCATACCCAATTGCCTATGGCTGCTGATTTCTGTGCCAAGTGAAACCTATAAGCTTGCTTCATGCTTTGCCATGTTTAGGTAAGGCTAATGATTCTCCTACCTACATGGGCCAAGTAGGTTTCTTTTCTATCACAGAATACATGGTCTCAAGTATTCAGTAGTCACCTCCTCTGTAGCATCGTGGCTCTATAGACTTTGCAGAAACATAACTGTTCCTGTAGTTCTCTTTTGAGGGACTCTTTTACTCAAATGGATAGACTGGTATGAAACAAACAATCAAACAAGACAGCCCATAGCTTAGATATTCTATGCCATCCTCACTAAGCTTAAAGGCAAACTAGAAATCCCTGCAGAGAAGTAGGAATCTGTCTCTGCCCTTTC
>RJWT010035393.1:0-13473 GCA_004365215.1 Cuniculus paca | reverse complement strand
GCTGGGGTCAGGTGGAGCCTTTACTCTCTTGATGGGAGAGAAGGAACGGATTTTCACTTTTAATTATACCCTTCAAAGAAGAGTGTCAATTTCAACTCCACTGCCTAACAACTTGTTTGCCTGGCTAGCCTGGACCCCTTCTTAGAGCTGGAACAGCTTATTTACCTAACTTGTTTTCAGGGCTCGCCTTGCTTTAGCCCCACACATGTGATCGATCTCCAGCTTCAACAGCTCCCTACAAGTCTCTAGGGAAGAAAAAGCCATTACTTTAAGTGTAGGGTTTGGACTGCTCTTTTCTTTAGCTCCAAAGCTGTCTCAGAATGTGACTGGGGACTTAGACCGGGTTTAGCATAGCGTTTTTCCAAGTATTATATTTGATATAATACAGGAAAAGTCAACCCACATTTTCTGAAGGTGCCGATAGCTTCTCTGATTCCCAATGAGGGAGTTACACTCATGAGTGTGACCCCTTCCCTCTCACTGCTCCTTTTTTTAAAGCATCATAAACTTGCAGAGCAAGATGGCACTTCGGACATCAGAATCGCTGCCTTTTTACTTTAGCTGATCAGGGTAAAATGTTTTAGAGAGGTGAAGGTACTTGCCTGAGGCCTCATAGGAAATTGATCTTTGTATTCCCAGCCTATTACTTTATCATCTTCAATAGTGTTTATATATTTCTAAATTATTCCTGAAACAAAATGTTTCTTAAATCAATCTTGCTATGAGCATGTACTAATAAGAAAAAAATTTTTAAAATGATACGAGGAATACCTATAGTCACATGCATACATATATACACATATATACCTACATATACATATACGTATATGTATATATACATACCCACATACGCAGACAAGGATGGTGTGACTTTGATCAAATCAAGGTAGTAATCAGCTCTGCCACTGTGTCTTTTCTTTCAACCCCTCTGGAGTACCTCTGCAGAACCACAGGGTACGGGAGAATACAATTGTAGAAGCAGTACACTACCCCAAATTGTATTCTAACTCTGACCTGAAATTTTTTTCTCCAGAAATCTAATAGATTTCTAGCCTTCATAATTCTAAAGTAGGAGAGTATTTTAGGCCTATCCTATTTTTCCTTTAATGCAATTCAGGACTAAGGTGCAGGGGAGAAATTATAGACAGCAGAGAAGATGCATAATACAGTTTAGGAACCAAGAGAGTTATGGGAAAAACTGTCATCCCCCAGCCTATCTGAAGGACAACTTGATCAGTGTTTCTGCACCCAGCCACTCACTGTTTTACTGCATGAACAGTCTAATCTTCCTTCCTGTTTTTTTTCATATTTATGAAAGATAGAATCATCTACATTTAAATATAAAAAGATTTCCCTTGAAGGTAAATACTACAATGCAATGATTTCTACCACTTGTAAGTGATAAGGAAGATACAAAGCACTCCCAAAGCTGAAAGCTCTTAACAGCATCTTTCCCTTGAGTGCAGGATATGGTGCTATCTACTGCACGATTACATCTCTGGACACACTCCTTTATCATTCGTAGACTAAAGGAGAAATTTTATCTTTTCTTCACAATTCCTTAGATCCTGTCGAACCCAAACAAAGATGGTAGCTCTCTTTGACTTCAGACAGTCATAGTTGCCCATTTAAAAAGTCTATTAAAAAGTAAGTTACTAATTCATGGTTATCAGTAAAATAGGATCAGAAAGAAAGAAAGATGCTCTTTAGAAAACATTATTTATGTCCTCTCCCAGGCTCTGGCCTTTCCTAACAAGCCAACAGATAGGCTCTTCTTTCAGTTTCAGTCTTCCCCTGAGGTTAGCACCTGAAGGATGTTTATATTGTAAAAGCTATTTACACATTTAAAGGGAATGTCCCCTTAGCTAAAATGCAAAGACTACTGAGGCACATGCACAGCCAAGCTTTTCAGTCTGTGATAGAGAGCTGCCAAGCCTGCCAGGGCATTTTTACATTTGGATTTTCCCTTTGTTCTCAAGGTTATTCTCAGATGATGCCAGGAGTTTCTAGGCAGCCACTTTTAAAATAAAAACAATCATCTTTTAAATACACACAACCGTAATCCTTAGCAACAGTAATTATCTACCACCAGAGATCACCTCCTCCCCCATCTCTGCTTGACAGTACCCTTGTATCTTGTTGAATTAAAAACTTTTCTTCAAACATATGATGCATATTTGTAGTTCTGACTGCATTACCAACTAAAGTGAAAATATTTCTTCAAATACTCCTTGAATCACAGATGAGTTTTAAATTTTGTTTTCTGAATGACAAAAATACATTTTATTGCAACCAAAGGAACTCTAGTAACAGCACATTGAACTTTATTTAGCAGCGTTAGAACTCGTGTGCAAAAAGTGATTAAATAGCAACATCCTGAAGAGCCATTCATTAAGTTGCAAGTGCTCAGTGGTTGTGTTCCTTCTCCTTGATAAGACCTTGCAACCCTCATCCTTCACCTATGCAGTGAGGTTCCTTCGACTGGGGCTTCACACTCTCCAGTTGGGCCTCTGTCAGGGGTTGCAGGTACTGAAGATCTCACTACAGGCTTTGTGGCAACAACACTGATTCCACTTCACTTTTTATTTAAATTGAGGTATTGTTTACATAAGAGAGCTGTTCAGATGCCCTTGTGCTGAATCTCTACCAACTTCTGTTGGGTAGGTGTTTGTCAGGCTCAATTCAGACATGACTCTCCCAGCACCCAACCTGACTCTCCCAGTATACAACTTGTCTACCTGCAGAGGCATTGTTCCCAGCTCAGCACCTCAGCAAACACAGGATGTCGTAAAAGAGATAAAACAGAACATGGACTCTTCCAAGCACTGGGACATCTGAAGACACTGAAACATTCACACTGGGTACCTCAGAGACTTGTACCACTGAGGCACAAGATATCCACAGAACTCTGACCACTGAAGTTTACTAAGATCTTCCTGCCTAATGTCCTTTGCCTTCTTTCAACCCTATGAAAAAGTTCACTTCTCTTTGTTCCCTAAAGATGGCCTTTTGCCCTCTGTCTGTGTGCACCCATACACAATAAATTCTATGCCATGTTGCCTTTACACAAGCCTGGTGATCTTAGCTGGTCTTTGCCTTGCACCATTCCTTCCAGTGTTGATGAGGCTAATTATCAAAGTTAAGTTCAGAGCTTTGTAGCTGGAGATGGGTAAAGGTCTGTGTGAGGTATATGTGCCACAGGTGGGGAGAATCCCTGTGATGGTTGGTTTCATGTTTCAACTTGACTAACTGTTGTCCAGAGACATGGTCAAACATTATTCTGGGTAGGTCTGTCAAGGTGTTTCTCTAAGATCAGCACTTGAATATGTGGCCTGAATAGAGCAGATTGCCTTCTGTAGTATATTTAGGCCTCATTCAATGACTTGAAGACTTGAACAGAACAAAAGGCTGACTTTTCAATGAGGAAGAGGGAGCTCCTCTTGTCTGACTGCTTTGAGATGGGACAAATATCTTTTTCATGCCATTTGGCTTCAACTGAAACATTGGTTCTTCCTGCGTCTGGAGCCTGCTGGTCTTTGGACTGGAACTCAACCACAGCCTCTACTGGTCCTCAGGCATTTGTACGTGGACTAGAACTGTACCATCAGGTCTCCTGGGCCTCTGGCTTTGTGGACTGTAGACCTGGGGGCTTATCAATCTCCATAATTGCCGAGTTGCAGTCAGAGAAGGATAACTTTGGTAGGAAGCGTGGTTGTTTTCTCTGCAGGGTTCAGAGTGAAGTGATCCACAGGAGCTCCAGTGCCTCCAAAATTAAATCTGCTGATGATTCCAAAATCTCAGCCACAGCTGCTGTTCTCTCTCTAGTTCTCAAAATATGGACTAATTTCTTCCAAGTAAGATGGACAGTTTTTCCCTTTACAGCGTGTGTCCATTCTCTATGCTAGAGCTTATTTCTTTTTTTGATTTTCCTTTTTTCCTCTATCTTCAGATGCATGTATATGTGAATTTCAGTTTGACTGCTGCTGTGGCTTATATCAAGATGCCCTCCCAAAGCCTCATGTGCTCATAGATGGGGCTTTTGGGAGTGACTGGATTGTGGGTGTGTGATACTGGATCATGGATGTGACACTGGATTAGTGCACTGGTTGGTGTAGCACAGTTCTGGGTGTGGGTTATGGACTTACTGAAGAGGGAAGACTCACCCTGCATGTGGGTGGCACCAACCAATAGGTTTATAACCTGGATGAAATAAAAAGGGATAGAAGAAAGGCTCACTGCTTTCCACCTGCCATGCCATGTTTTTCCTCTGTGATGCCCCTTTGCCACACCACCCTGCCTTGAAGCCAACCGAGTGTGCACTGAAACCTCTACAAACTGTGAACCAAAATAAACCTTTCCTCCTTTAACTTGTGGGTTTTGGGTGTTTTGTCTCAGTAACAAGAAAATAGCTAACACAACTAACTGCTGTTTCTAAGAATATTTATTCCCAAGGTCATGATTTTTGGTCCTATTTCCTCTTTGTTGTTTTCCGCCTTGCCTTTACTAAGAATCTATAACTCCTCTCTGTAGACATAGCCTGCCCTTATTTTTCTTCTGTAAACAGTGGCTCAGTGCTTCAGCTCCTGTGGTGAAGATAAACTGGGAGACAATGTCCCATGAGTGTTGTGAAAGGTTTCTTAAAGAAAAATGTTTGAAACGAGACAGTTTTCACAGTAATAAGGGAGATGTACCAGGTTCAAGGTAAAACCAAGGAGCAAGAGACAGTGCCAATTAGAATTTAAGAGCCTTTTATTAGCCAGCTGGCGACTGAACAGCAGGACCCACGCAGGGAACCACTGTGCAGTCCCGAGTGAAGGGAGAGCTAGGTGTTTATGTACTACAACCACATCCCCATTGACAATGGTTACAATTAAACATGCATCTGTGATGTCCTGGTTGCCATTCCTGTTGACAATGGTTACAATTAAACATACATCTATAACATCCTGGTTGGCATACCTGCTGGGGCACATTGTACTGAATAGGCCTGAGAATATGGAATTAAGTTACATTCTCAAGGGGGAGTAGCCTCACAAGCAAGGGGGTGGGGAGGTACAGATAGGGTTCAGTAATTTTTCTATTATGTTGGCCTACAACAGGAGATGAGTCCAGCTCATACATGATGGCAGTAGCATCTTCTGGGAAGACTCATGCCTATCTTGCTGCCTGCTTCTTCCTTTGTCTTCTCCCTGTGTATTTACTCCTATACATTTGCTCTCATTTACCTCTGGCTCTCAAACTCTAAGGCATGTAAATGGGAAGCTTGTGGAAATGCAGATTTCCAGGCCCGCTCAAAGGCATTCTTACTTAGGGATTATGAGATAGGATCTAGCAATTTGCATTTTTAATAGATCACAGGTGATCTGGAAAAGATTGGTCCAAGGACCACACTATCAGATATCTTTGTGCCTGCACTGTTTTATAAACAAGTAGCTAGTGGATAATTATTCTCTGATGTGGGAAATTATTAACAAGGTCATGAGTTGCATCTATACTTTGAGTTGTAGGAAATCAGCACAGTTCCTCTGGGTTTCTTTTCACTTTGAGACAACAGCCATGCAAAAGAGTGTTCCTGGGGCTTAGTTGGAATCATTCATTCATTCTGACTTGTCTCCTGAGACCTAGAACTGAAGCAAAGAATTAGAAGTCTTTCTTCTAAGACTGTTGCTGGGTTAGAGATAAGGGCAATGTGAACCCTAATTCAGTCCCACTCGGGGTGATGAGAAATGCAATAAATAGACACCAAAAGTAGTTAACCAACAATTCAAGGCTTTCTGTTAATATGGTCAGATGAGAAAGCATTTGAAATTGATGAAAAGTGAAATAGAAATCCCAAGAAGGGACAACATTACGAACTGCAAGTAATAAGGGAGCAAGGATTGAAAGAAGCCAATTTTCCAATGCTGCTGATTTAATGTTGGAGTTTTTTTTTTAAACAGAGAGACATCAAACTGTCTGTGACATCAAAATGAATGACTCAGAAATTTGATGTACACAGGGCACTTTATTGTTTTTTCTGTACCATTTGCTTTATCAGGACTTCTACTGGAAGTCCTTGGCATAAACTAATGCATCACCTCATAAAAACTTTAAACAGTAAGACCAAGAGAAAAAAATGTAACTAAAGGAAAGTTTTTATTATGATATTGGCTTTTGATGCTTTCTGAAATGATCAGTCCAGAGGTCAGAAAGTGTCATTTGTGTCTATCAATTTTCCAGGCTCGAATTTACAAAGCTAGCTCTCTGTACTGATGTGTCCAGACAGGAGTAGGATGTGCACTACAAGCTAAAGCTATGTGTATTTTAAATTTTATGGTAACCATATTAAAGCAAGGAAAAGGAAATAAAAGAAATTGTGTAAAATTTATTTTATTTAACTCAATGTGTAAAAAGTTAACGTGTCAACATACAATCATAGTAAAAATTATTGAATTAATTAGCTTTTTTTAAAAAATCATACTAAGACTTTTGTTTTTGTTTATTTGTTTTGAGACAGTCTCGATATGTAGTTCAAGCTGGTTTTGAACTTGTTTTTGTAGCCCAGGTTGGCCTCGAACTCATGATGATCCTCCTGCTTCAGCCTCCCAAGTATTGGGATTATAGGTGTGTAGCACCACACCCTGTTATCATACTAAGACTCTGAAGTTATGTGGATTTATTTTAAGATGTGTCTCAGTTCAGACTTGCCACATTTCAGTGCTCAATGGTCCATATATGATTGCACAGCTCTGAAGCCTGTTTTTTTCTACTGAGGAATTTTAGCTGCCAAGGCCATGCTGCTGTGATCTATGATTTAATCTACCGTAGTCCCAATTTACATGGTAAGTGGGCAGGAAGCTTATAGCACACATTTCTCTGCTTTTTGTATGAATATAGGACTCTAAATGGTTGAACATAACCATCATTACTATAATATTTAAATGTTCCTATGACACATGCTTTTGGACAAGAATTATAGAAATGTAAATACTTTAAACAGATGTTCCACCATTACTTATTTATTAATCCCCATTTCGTGTGAGTGTCCTTCAGAAGCTAGGGGTCGAGCAGAGCAGAAACAGACACTACTACTGCTCACATGTGGCCACCTTCTTGGTAGAGGAAAGAGGCTATAAACAAACTCACTGTGTAACAGGTGATAAACGCTATGGAGAAAGATAAAGGAAGGGAGATAGAGTGTAAATGCTGGTGTGAGATTTTACTTGTAAATTCTAACATTTATCAGTATTGATCTGAAGTCATTCCTCTTCCTTCTGAAAACCTTTTCCCTCTCAGATTGGTTATTCTCTCTTTTTGTCTGTCTACTTCAGGGACTGACTACACTTCTATTCATCATCTTCCAAAACCTAAAGCTTATGGAATTAGAGATACTGTGTTTTATTTTTCTATAATGATATTAGTATGTCCAGGAGGAATTATCCAACTGACTTTTTGAAGTTCAAAGAAAAATGCTTTTGAAGTGTCTTGATTCCTATTTTCTGTTCATTGGTAGAAAAGCAAAATAAAAACAAATGGTAAGGCCATTGGTTTGCACGAAGCCACAGGACAGTCTAGATTCAAATCATACAAATTATTTATTGTGGTTATTTTTTTTTCTTTTCTAAGATATTTTTTGACCTGTCACTATTCGTGTAATATTGATTCATTCCGTTAAGCTTTTGACAATTGACTGAAACACAACTCAAGCTATCTAAATTTTTAGAGAGTGATTTATTCTTTCTCACAACTGTAAAGTCTAGAATGTACAGCATCAGACATAGTTGAATTCAGATGCTCAAATGAATTCACTGGGTATTCATGTTGTGTCATCTCTTAATCCAGATTTTTACAGCATTGCTTCATTCACAGGCAGGAATTTTCCACACGGGGTCATTATTATGATTTACAACCAACTAGCTGAAGAACCCCAGTGAAAATGTCACTTCTCTAATAGATCCATCATGAATTTCAGGTGGTTCTCAGTGCACCTGTGTGGGTTATCCATGAAAAATTTAGTGCTATGATTGGCCTCTCTTTTGCCCCATGTTCATCTTTGGAGACGAGGTGAAATCAGCCACATAAGTAACATAAAATCTGAAAATAGAGGTGGAGTGTCTCTAGAAGGAGAAAGAATTGATCATACAGAGGCAAAACACAGGTGTTGACTATGTGGCCCTGGCTATGACACATAGCATGGTTTGAAAAAAGAGCCCTATTCTCCAAGTCAAAAGACCTAGATCTAGGTAAGCTGCCTTTTGCATCTCACTAAGAAGTTAAGTTGCATTCTTTCATCTCAGTGTCTCACTTGTGGAATGAAGAAAATATTTATTGTTTCACTTAATTTTACATGGATATTGGGAGGATAAATTTTAATCAAGGATATGTGAGGAGTTTCTGTGCTTTTGAGTAAAGCACAAATATTTTATAATTCACAGTCACCAGTACTTTTATCAACTAATTAAAATTCAAAGAACTAGATGAAAAGTTGCTTCATGATAAAAGGAACTTGGCTGATTTTATCAGCAGTTTTTGGTGGATTATGATCCTTATGGTTATAGATTTTCAAGGTACACAGTATTTATATGGCCACCATATCTCATCTTCTCTTCATTATTTTTCATTTGTTTATTCAGTAGGTGAAAATAGAGTGCTAATTTGTGTCAGGCACCAATATGGGTGCCAGAAATATAGTAATAAATAAGGCAGCCGAAGTCCTTCTTCTTGTGAAGCTTACAGTATCCAGTGGTCTGATCCTCAACTTTCCAGTTTTAATGTATTTTATGTTTGTCTCTCAGGGAATTATAGATTATCTACTTTCTCATCTCTGTGTGCTCTTTGCCTCATATTCTTTATGGCTTTACTAGTATACTCCACATTCTGTTTTAGGCAGTTTAGTTGTAAGTCTCAAAATTATAATCAGAGAACTCATACAGTTGGGCACTCTGAAGGATTAAGGTTAAGCATTAGTCTAGAGGAGGATTAAAACACTCCATCTTATTTGTAGGTGCTACCTGGAAAGTTCTTTTTTTTTTTTTTTTGTGGCACCAGAGATTGAACTCATGACCTTGCACTTGCCAGGCAGGCACTTAGTCCACTGAGCTAAATCCCCATCCCTCCTGGAAAGTTCTTGAAGGATTATCTCATTACACTTGTAAAGAATTAAACTGTTGTAAACTAGATCAATCAAATATCATACCTCCACTTCACCCTCATTTCATTTCCTTCATTCACTATGTAGAACTCTGCTCTTTGTTTTTGTTCCTGTTCCTTGAACATATCAAGCTCATTGTCCCCTTAAGGATGCCTTATCTGCCTGGAATGTTCTTGGTTTAGCTGGCAGTTTCTTGTCTCCAGGCCCCATCTTAACTATTACCTCCTCAGAGACTTTTCCTTACCATTTAATCTAAAGTAGTAGCTTTCTAATCTATCATATTACCTTATTCTAATTCTCGAAATGGTTTTCTCAGGATCTGGTGTATAATTTTCTTTGTTTAATGTCTTTGTCCATACCAAGGGATGTATATTCTAAAATAGCAACATAGCTATCATCTATCTTGTTGACAGCTATAACTCTAATCTGGTACCTAGAGCAGGTCCCTCTCATAAGGACAGTAATTCCTTATTGAATGAAAGGAAATGGAAGGATGGACACTCAAAAGCTTCAGTACCACGGAAAGCTCCCATTAGTTCTTTTACTCTTGAATTTAGGAGAAAGGATCCATTTTCTGCCTTGTCTTTGGAAGGTATAGTTCATCTGAGAAGTTGAAAATTTCAAACTTTCAGATGTCCTGATTGGGTGGGATGGCTCAAACATAGCAAATATAAATACAAATATAAATATAATGTGTGTGTATATATATATACTTTTTTTTTTTGCTTGAATCTGTCTTTATGAACTGCACTTACATTCCCCTTACCATGTTTTGTCTTGTCTCTTGGGAATACTACTTTAATTGAACTTATTTTTCTATTTCTTGTAAAGATACCTTTCTTTTTCTTAAGGTAGCCACTGTTTATTGAGTACTGCCTGTGTGTGCCAGGAATTGCTCTTGATGTTAATCCAGAATTGAATAAATAAGACTCTTATTCTCAAGGGGTTTACTGTTCCCTAAGCAAAGCATGCTATAAAAAAAAAATGAAAGAAAGGGCTGTGGGGACAGAGAGAACACAATGCTTGAATAATGATTTTTCAACAGAGAAATATTTGATGTGTGTTTTAAAGAACTGACAGAAGTTTATAAAGCAGAACATACAGGAAGGACACCCTAGAGATAAAAGCATAAAGAGAAGGGGAGAAGTGTATGGTGAATTCAAGTATAAGGTAGCTGGAAAGTAGAAGGAAATGAAGCTGAAGTGATGGCATTGGTGGAATAGGGCCAGATATAAAAGGTGTGAATGCCATGCAAGTTATTTTGGACATTATTTTGTAGTAGTGAATAGAACAGGTCTAGGAAGGGGTTTGAGCAAGGGAAGGGTAAATTTCAGAGGTGCCTTGGAATATGGTATTGTATGGATTAAAGAATATTGTGGACTAAAAAGTGCTTTTAAACAAAACTGTCATTCGATAGTAAGGAGTGGTTATTCTCATTGTTGTAATTAGGGTGTATTCAGTGGAAATATCTATTTAGACTAGTTCAATGAAAAATACAGCCCTACTCACCCCACATGAGTTTGTAATAGAAAAAAAAATACAGATGAACAATAAGGTAGAAAAATCACTCCAAATCCCATCACTCAAAGATAACTATAATGAGAAGTGTGTGTGTGTGTGTGTGTGTGTGTATTTGTTGTGGAGAGATATTCTAGACACATTTTCTACATACTCTGTAAATATGCTTTTTTCCTTTATATCATAAATATCATTCTAAATCATATGAATAAGCATATATCTAGTTCATTATTTTAATTGATACCTATGTTATCAATGATTTGCTGTGCTCTGAAGTCTTCATTTTAAGGATAATATAAATCTATTGTGAGATTTATTTCTTAATTGATAAGAGAAGTCAAGTGCAAAATTGGGAAATGTCCATGACTGCAAACTTTGGCCAAAGGGAAAATTTTGTAGATTTTCAAGGAGAAGATTAAAATGGCTGGGTATCAGCTTGGCACAAGATTTAAAACCCTGTGAAGCTTTTCAGCAAGTAGTCTGTTAGGCTTGAGATAGGGCTGGAAGGTAACCCTTGGGTTTTCCCTGCATTCAGGGAACCCAAACGGCTTAGTTGTTCTTATCTATCCATGGCTGTGACAGGAACTTGGCACCTGAGGCCGAGCTGTTCTGACTTTGGCAAAGACAGCTGGAGGCTGCTTTTCTGAGCTCTGAGCTTCCAAAGCTCTAAATATGAGCCTTTAGACTAGAGGCTGCCAAACTTTCTGAACTAGCTCTCCTCTCAGCAAAGTACTGTTAAGCATGCAAATACATGCATATTTATTTTAAAATTGTAATCAAGCTTTACTGTACTGGATATATGGTACATTATCAAATATACAGTAAATAAACATTTTAAAAGCATAAGAGTAGAAAGAAAACATTTTAAGATAAAAAGTTTTAAAAATCTCAGTTAAATATTGTATTCACATAGCATATAATACAGTTATATGCTATTAATATTTTAGGGAGCTCAATGTGGTCGAAGTATTCTTCTCTGTTTTCTTAAACTTAGTTTAAGATGTTGATATTTGTGAATTCTTGTCCAAGTTCACTTTATTTTGATGCTTGCTTTTTAATGACTTTCAAGATACTGCACAACAATATGTTGATCCAATTAGATTGGAGGACGTAATTGGATTTATTTACTTTGTAAATTATGACATTCATTTAAAAATTCTCTCTGCTGCTTAATGTAAAAATTTTGATTAACCGAATGTAGCAAGTAAATTTCTCATTGGTTGTCCATTATTTGGTTTACATTTAAAACTAGATTAAAGCCACTAAATTCTTCATTTGGAAGATTTTTTATTTTTATTTTTTTATTTTTATTTTAAAGAGAATAAAAGAAAACAAAACAAAAGAAAGCTAAACACAACAAAGCAGATCAGAACAGAACACTGCAAGCAATACAGGTCTTCAAAACTTAAGGATAGGAAATTAACAATGGCTACCCAGTGTCTCTTGTTTTCTTTGAAATGGTTGTTCATACATTCACACACAATAAACTCAAACAAAACAAAATAATATAAAACCTGCTAAAACAAAAAAGTGAAAGCATTACAGGTCTTCAAATGAGACAATAAGAAATCAACAATGGCTACCTTAATGTCCTTTGTTTTCTTCAAAAAACCTGCTCATATCTTTTTGCATATTGCAATCAAACAGTAGAAAACAGACTTAAACCAATCAAATCAAAGAATAAAAGCATTATTGGACTTCAGAACCTGAAGATCTGAAATCAGCTATGGCTACCATAATGTCTCATTTTCTTCAATGTAGCTGTTCATATTTTGATATTTAATCGAATTTGCTCTTGTAAACTCTTTAGGAGTAGTTCTAAGTATGTGTAAGTGTATACTTGTACATCTATCCTTTCTGTGCTAGAGGCAATAGCAGAACAAAGCACAAGAAAAACAAAAAACAATAAAGACAGATAAATAACAGTAATAAAAAGCCCAAAACAATAACAATATAGGCTTTCTAAGCTAGGTGATGGGAAGATACCAAAGGTTGTTATTTCATATAGTTGTCTTCGAGAGTTGCTCAGATTACCAGGTATAGGCGTACAGAATTGGTCCAGTCCTATGAATGTTAACTGTTTTGTTCTAAGAACTAATAAAACTAGTAGTACAACCATCTTATCAATCTTAAGTATATATATAAATTTAAATCTTTTCTTTTCCCTTCCTTCTTTTCTCCTTTTCCCTGAGTTGTTTTTCCCTTTAGCAGTTTCTTACCTTTTTCCCAAATTTATTGGGGATTTTGTATCTTATTGAGTCTTTCAGTTTCTTACACTAGGGAGATGATGCAGTGTTTACATATGTGAGTTTGATTTATTTCACCTATGAGTATGATCTCAAGTTGCATCCATTTACCTATAAAAGTCTCAATGTGATCCTTCTTTATGGCTGAGTAGTACCCATTGTATAAAAGTACCACATCTTTTTTATTCATTCCTCAGTTGATGGGCATTTGGGTTGTGTCCAGGATTTGGCTATTACAAATTGTGCTGCTATAAACATGGGTGCACATATATCACTGTGGTATGATGATTTTTCACTTCTTCTTGTAATATGCCCAGAAGAGGAATAGCTGGCTCAAATAGGGCTTCCAGTCCTAGCTTGTTGAGGACCCTCCAGACTGATTTCCATAGTGGCTGCACCAGTCTACACTCCCACCAACAGTGGAGAAGGGTTCCTTTTTCCCCACAGCCTCTCCAGCATTTGTCATTGGTGGTTTTCTTGATCCTGGCCATTCTTTCTGGAGTTAGATGGAATCTCAGGATTGTTTTAATTTGCATTTCTCTAATGACCAATGATGCTGAACATTTTTTCACGCATTTA
>RJWT010035392.1:0-13473 GCA_004365215.1 Cuniculus paca | reverse complement strand
CTTCTCCCAACCACCTCCTCCCTCTGTGACTGCAAGCCCCAGAAAGAGGGAGCCAGGCGGATGCAGCTGACCCTGCTCAAGTACCTGCAGCCCCAGCCTCCTCCCAGGAAGTTACTAGTTTCTCCTCCTAGACCCTGGTCCCCAACTGCCTGTTCCCATCCCTTTTTCTGGAGACTTTTCTCCTTTCTCCATGTCGCAAGGAGGCCCAGACATTTTCATGGGGGGTGGAGGGAAAAATGTGTGTATTCATTCAAAATGTATTCTTCTGAAGACAACCAAAGCATCTTTCTGACCCTCTTTTGCTCAAACAAAAAGAAAATACAAATTTAATTGCTGGTATAGTGTAGTGCCACATTTATGGTACACATTTTGTTTCAATTTTTTAAAATGTTTGCTGCATCACGGATTTTCTTTTTTTTTTTTTTTTTTTTTTGCGGCACCAGGGATTGAACTCATGACCTTGCGCTTGCAGGGCAGGCGCTTAGACTGCTGAGCTAGATCCCCAGCCCTTGCATCACGGATTTTCATAAATGTCCTGCACTGAGTAAAATTGATGTCTCATCCACATTATCCTTAAAAATTATTATTGAAAGCTTCTCTATTATTTTTTTTCTCAAATTAGAACCTAGTTCCTTCACATGCCAGAGAATTGAGCCAAAATCCCACTGGAGCAAATACAATTAAGTAAATGTGCTACATAAAGAAAGTTGCTTTTCATTAAAAATTTCATTGTAAAGTGCAATCGTGATAACGGTAGATTTTTATTTTGGCAAGTTTATATTTACGCTAACTGTGGTTACATAGCTCATTTAAAATTGGCAGCAATTTACTAATTAATTCATTAATTGCATTAAAGAGATTACAAGATTGGTCACTCCTGTTCTTGATAACCATTAGTCTTTCAACCAGGGTATGTGAAAATAAAAGTACACTGGCCTTTATAGAAGGTGTGTGTGTACTAAATAAATTTAATCTAATTCAAAAAAAAGAGTTCTTTTCAATGCAGAGAATATCAAATTAGGGGCAAAATGCTAAAGCCCATTATGATTTTTGATTCCCCATCACTCCATCTCCATTTATCAATACTACAAACATCTTGGACAGGGCTGGGGTTGTAGCTCAGTGATAGAACACTTGCCTAGTAGGTGCACAGCCCTCAGCTCCATCCTCAGCAGCAAAATAAAAACAAAGATTTCTATTCCAAATGGGAAATGTGATACCCAAGCTATTCAAACAACGAATGTGAAAGCATTGGACCTGTGCCCCACCCAGCCCAGTTCCCTGAATTTATAAACACTGTAATCTCGCTTTCCATTTGCAAGTGTCCTCCACATCTGACCTTGGCATCTACATGTCTCTTTGGAAGATGAACCCTGCTTGAAGCAAAATCCAGCAGCCAGCATTTCAAGAGGCCCAGATGCCTCGAGGGACAGGACAGGAGACTGCGCAGCTGTGGATAATGTGTCCCTTGCCAGTGTCTAGAAAGGAGGTTGTCAGACCGTTGATCAGAGTGAGGCCACATTACTGTGAGTGGCAGAGGTAGAAGAGAGGATGCTCTACTAAATTTAGGGACACGGCCTTTGCAAAGCCAGCTGTCCCAGAGCACTACATTAAAATGCAGCAGCCAGTTTGAGATGAACGGTAGATCCTTCCTCTTCCAGGACACAGCTCTCCTAGGCTGCACCCTAAGTAATGCAGAGATTCTCAGGCTTCTCCTGAGAAGCGAGAGGAGAAAATAATCTTTGACAATGGTCACCATCTGGGAACTAAAAAAAGAGACGCCGAAGACAAAGGTGCCCCGAATGCAGCCACCTGCACGCCGTAGCACTCTGCAAAGAACCTCCTTCCTAGGGGCCGGGGATAGAGCTCAGGGGCACAGCGCCTGCCTGGCAAGCACAAGGGCCTGAGTTTGATTCCTGGTACCAAAAAAAAAAACAAAACCCATTCCTTGCCCCTCAACAAGGCTGAGTTCAAGTGGGATCTGTACCAGGTTCAAGATAAAACCAAGGAGCCAGAGACGGAGCCAATTAGAATTTAAGAGCCTTTTATTAGCCAACTGATGACCAAACAGCAGGACCCACGCAGGGAACCACTGAGCGGTCCCGAGTGAAGGGAGAGCTAGGTATTTATGTACTACAACCTTACCCCTGTTGATAATGGTTACAACTAAACATGCATCTATCATGTCCTGGTTGCCATCCCCATTGACAATGGTTACTGTTACACATACATCTATAACATCCTGATTGGCATACCCGCTGGGGCACATAGTACTGAACAGGCCTGAGAATATGAAACTAAGTTACATCCTCAAGGTGGGTAGCCTCACAAGCAAGGGGGTAGGGAGGTACAGACAGGGTTCAGTAATTTTTCTATTATGTTGGCCTACAACAGGATCCACACACCAGACTGCGCTCTGCTATGCTTTGGGGAGGGGTCCATGTCTTCTCTTGGGAACAGTGGTAAATGGAGAGGAAAACCTAGGAGTTCATTGGAAAGGAGAGCAGAATAAACCATCAGACCTCTGAAGGGATGACAAACCTCCTGAGACGAGAGCTGGACCTAGGAGGTTTGCAGTGAAAGTCGAGGATCGAGGAGAGGTCTGCGGGGTTGAGCAATCTTTTGAGGAGGGCCCTGAACACAATGCAAGGACATCCCCCTGAAAGTGGGGCTGAGGGGTGGAGTTCGTCGAAGGGTTTCTAAGAGAGCGATATGGTGAGCAGAGGCTGTGAGACAGGGTGAATCACTTGCCGATAGAGAACGCCAGGAGGAAACAGAAACCGAGAGGAAAACGCATCGAGCACGTGGTTCAGATACGGGCAGGGCTGGACCACCTGCATTACCTTCTCCAACCGCAACATCCAGCTGTTTCTCATGCCCTTGTCCTCTGCCTTCCCTGCGCCCGGGAGATCCTTTCTGGGCAGCCCTACCCTGGACTGGGCAAGACTCTGATTACTGCGCTCTCTTCTCCTCCTCCAAAAGCAGATAAACTACTTGGTATGAGAGATCGGTTTAAGGTCAGCTCCATTCAGCTATTCTTATCCCCACTGTCGGTGCTGGGGAAGGTAAGGATGTCTGAAGGAAATCACTTTAGCTGATGGTGTCAGAGAGGCCTTGCTAGGTGACACTCAGAGGCCATGCCCACAGACACATCAGGTCTCCTCCCTGGCAGGAAGCTGGGGCTCCTTGCATTGTTTCATCCTTCATCTTGGCTGCGGTGGCACGTGGCTTAGGTCTGGACACCGGCCGTGGCACCCACGGGAAGGCACAGAGCTCCCACGCCAGCTTCCAGTCCTTCACCAGGGGCCCCGAGGCTGCCCTCTGAAATACTGCCAGCTTCGCCTTGGGGCCCCTGGCTGGGTACAGCGAGGTGCAAAGGCAGGTCATTGGCCAGCTTCTCCCTGGGGCTCCCAGCAGCCTTGCTGAGCCTTCCCTGGCCATGGTCTAGGCAGCGACTGCCCAACCTTGCCTTCTGCCTCCCTCCCTCACCGGGGTCAGACTAGCATCACAGGCCGACAGCTCACAGACTCTCCCGGCTCTCTCCGCATGTTCTCTCACGAAGGCGTCTCCTCTAATCAAATCTGTGGATGGTTAATCCTGTTTTGACATCTGTTTTTCCAAGGACCCAGAAGACCTATCGTTTCAAGAAGAGAGAGACAACCTTTGTGTGTTTCCAAACTGTGACGCTCATCTCCCTCCCTCTTTCATCCTTCAAGCACCCTTACAGGGCTTTCTGCGCAGCTGGCACTGGGTTGGAGGCAGGGGGACAGTAAACACTCCAAGGGGAGGGGAGGGGAGGGAAAGGGGTTCAAAGTCATGTCAGAATCCACCAGTCTGACCAGAGCTCTGGGAACTACCAAGAATCCAGCATAGTTCCACCCCCCAGGGGTTATTCTACTCCCCTTGTGAAACAGCACAGACGTGGAGAACTCCCAGCCTGTTTGGCTGACAGGACCCAAGTACAGGTGGGGAGAAGAGGAGGCTGACGGATTAGAAACCACGTAGGATGTGCACATCAGCATGAACCCTACTGTAAAATCAAGCGGAATGATTAAAACAGTATCCTCGTAACAAATCCTCATTGTGAAAACCCATAAAGTTGCTGTCAATCAGGTGCTCTTGTCAAAAAAAAAATTTAATCAATTTAGACCCTTAATGAAAATCCATCCTAAGGCATGAGAAAATTTTGTTAGCCTTCCGTGTCCCATAATCATGGCAAACAAGGATCCTCAGACTTCCGCTTGACTGAGGATTAACACGCTGACAGCCGGTTTATTAAATGAAGTCATTGTAATAACACAGGCAGCCAACACTGCAAATGCGGCTCCAGGGCTCACGGTGGGTGTCACTGAACCAAGAGTACTGAGGTGACGGGTTGGTCTCGATCACCCGGTGAATCTGCCTTTCCATTTATGGTCTGGCGGATGTGACAGAGAGGAGCCTCAGCGTGATCTGGAGACAAGCTACTTCCGATGAGTGACAGGAGAAGAATCTCTATCCCACCAAGAAAATCAAGGGGCCTAAGTTAGAGTTGTTAAATCTCTGTATCTGTCACTAGGGGTTTAAATGACCCTGAAGAGATGGGGCTGTGAAAGAGCTCACAGAGAAAAATGTGGGGTTCTGGCCAACTTCAGCACACAGACATTGTGTTGCCGCAGTGCTGGTTTAACTAGAGGTCCAAAGCCAAAGGCATCTTTAAAGATCTTCACGCACTCAGGGGATTACTGCTAAAAGAGCCAGCTCCAGGCAAACTGGGAAGAAGGCAACTGGCTGTCTGCAACTCCCTGCCTCCCCTTTGCATGTTCCGAACGCCTTCCCCTTCTCTGATCCACAGTTCTCATCCCAAGACCTGAGCAGTGGGAGGGAAGAGGAGGGCTGCTGCTGAATACTCCCTTTAGTCATCCTCCTTCCCACCAGCACAAGCCCTCTGAGTGGGGCCAGCTGATACATTTCTCACTGGGTCTATTAGTCACCCTTCTAACAGCTCTGAACGCTGAGTGCAGACTTACTCCACTGGGCTCCATCACTGATGTCTGAAGGATTTAAGAAAGATGGGGAGGTGAGGTTTGCAGCAAAGGGTGAAGCAGAGGGGAGGAGAAGGCAATCCCAGGAGGCCAGCGCAGGTGAAGACAGAACAATGAGGAGGACAAAGGCAGCATCACAGGTCAATACAGGTTGATGCAACCCAATCCCTTACGGGAGAGGAAGGGACTCTTGCAAAGGCAGACAGCAGATATTTGGGTGGCATGTGCACATCCAGGTTTGTGTCTGCTTTTTCAAAAAATTGAATGGTATAATGTACACAGTTGAAGTGAAGGCTGGCTTGACGATGGAGGCCTACCTGAAGGACAGCACCTTCCTTACCCCTTAGCTATCCACGTCCAGGAATGTCTGGCCTTCCCAAGATAATGCAAACATAGTTCCTTCAAAAACAGAATGTTTGCTAAAAACCAAAGTGTAAAATTTAAGATCACCTGATGTGAACAGATTCTTCAAAGGATTTTTTTAAGAGAAAAAAACAAAACAAAATAAAACACAAAAGAAAACAGAGTTAAACACAACAAAGCATTTCAGAACAGAACACTGCAAGCAATACAGGTCTTCAAAACATAACGATAGGAGATTAACAATGTCTTCAAAGGATCTTAATCTTAAAAGTTGAAAGATTTCCCATCGGGAAAAAGTGTATGGGGCTGAAAGCAAACTCAGTTTCACACTTGGGACCCAGGCTCAGAGAGGTTGAGAGTCTCTCTCAGGCTCACACAGCGAGGCAGAGGCTCCAAGAGCCAGGTCTCCGCCCACTTAGTGCTTGGTTCCACCTGAGAGAATCCGGCCAGGGTGCATCCTTGACTGCCCTCCAGGAAAGAAAAGGACCACTTCTCAAGTTCTCAACCCTAAGAGCAGGACTTCAGTAGGACTTCAAACCTTGGTTAACATGTTTTTCCCCTGTTTCCCCCCAGGAATCTGTTCTGGTCCTTTGCCTTGGCCCTCCCACCTCCATATTTGTTTCAAGCCTCTGGATTTATTTAGAGACAGAGGAGTCGGTGGTGTAAGTATATCTTTAATAAGCATAAGCAGGCTAGCTGCTAAATCCCTTTCAAGAACCGAAGCTTTTGCTATCTCACTGCTTTCCAGTCAAATTACAGGCAATAGTGTTTTGGATGATTAGGCCTGTGATGAAAATGGTTAGAGGAGCTATTTCAAGATCCACAGTGGTTCCCACTTAAATCTGAACACGAAGACCTGCCAAAGATACTCCACCTAAAACTATTTCAACTCGTTGCGGTCTTCTGCACATGTCAATAGTCTGTCCTTGGCAAAGATAATCAATAACTAAAGAGAAAAGGAGCAAATCTTGGTTTAAAAATGTTTGCTTCACAATCTCTGGCTGCATAAAATACGGTTTTAGTTTTGCAATCTTCCATTGCATTTGTGGGCCCCAGTTAGCAGGCCTTTGTTATATGCATACGCTGGCCTTTGTGCTGTTTACTTTTGCAACTGAATTTTTTCATTCCCAAGTGTGCCAAGAATGCTATTGTAAACAATCCAAGTTCATGCACCATAAAGTGGACTTAAGATCTGATAATAATCTATTTAGTTTATTCGTTAGCATACATTGAATCAATTCTTTTAATCCCAACTGCTCATTTGCAGGACTGAGAGATCCCACATAGCTCTGAAAATCAACCATGTTAACTGGATTCTAGCCCAACTCCCAAGACCCCACGTACTGAAGAGAACTCACATAAATGTCATTAACCATGAACTATTACCGATCGGTTGTCTTGTGTTTTTGTCTTAATTCATACGTTACTCTATGAAGAATTTTCCAGAGCAAACCCTACAAACTACAAGGTGACTCACAACAAAAGAATTGGGTTGGGTGATGTTTTCCTCCATTGTAATATCATTTTTTTTTAATTTACTACATAAGGAAAGCTAGAATAGGTATAGCATTTAGCAAATGGCCAAGAGCTCTGTCTGTAAATCTTGAAGCAGCTGTTTTCTCCCCTCTGTGCGCTGGGCTCCCCTTCCCTACCCACTACCCCCGGGGAGAGAAACAGATTCAGCGATAACTACATCATACTTACTCTTAGCAAGTGAATTACTCTTTGCACTCAAACCGTTAATAATCTCTTAAGGGGTTTTGTTTCCTGCTCTGAATTCACTGCAGATTGGGTATAATAAAGTGTAGGAAATAGCAAGTCATTGCCTTTAATACCATGTTCAAGAGGCAACTGCCTCCTGGAAGGGACTGAGCTGGCTACAGGTCCAAAGGAAGGACTGAGATAAACAGGCCCCCTTGCAGCTGCAGGGGAATTGCTAAACACGGAGAACTCTTTAGAAGTAGAAAATAAGCTAGTAAGTGCAAAGCACCTTGTAAGTGCTAAAGTGCGTCAGTGTTGGTTGTCCTTGTCAATGTGTTCATTTTAAATGCAAAAGCTCTAAAATGCTCCTTTGTAATGAATACACATCCACTTTCAAGAGACCCAAGAACCACTAACTGTCCTCTACTTGCTTAGGTGATGGTTCTTCCCAGGAAAGGCCTCAGATTGCAGGAATGTGATTTCTTTTTCCTCTGCGTGTCCCCAGACATGATATAGGGCTCTCTGGGACAGGGGGGAGTCAAGGAGGAAAGGAAGGCTGTATCTCAAGGGACCAGATTATGGAAAAAAATCCTCCAGCTCCTCTTCCTCCTCCTCCCCCTCCTCCTCTTTTCCTCCTCCTCCTCTTCTTCTTTATCCTCTTCTTCCTCTTCCGCCTTCTCCTTTCTCAGTACTAGGGATCCAACTCCCGGGCCTTAGTCATGTAGGCAAGCACTCAAGCACCAAGCTACATCTGCAGCCCTTTCTTTGAGCCCAGCCTCAAACTTGCAAACCCCCTCCTGAGCCCAGCTTCTCCTGTTTGAGAAGTAAGAGAACGGTGAGGCTATGCCAATGGTGCACTGGTAAATGTTTAACTCGGGGAAAGATGTATGCACATATAATTATACAATGCATTCACGTGTAATGTAAATTTTACTAATGTGAAGGGTATATAACACCCAATTTACAACTTATACATTGCTCTTTTTTATACATTCCATACAGTCCTTAGAGTTTCAAGACGCTTTGTTGATTTTTGCCAAATTCTTGTATCTCTACTCAGTTAATAGTTGCACTTGAAAAATAAGTGTAGTTACATGAATATTGATCGATGCCTTCCTTTCCATTAACAAATAAGAAGAAAGTGCAATAATGAAGATGTCGGTGAAAACTTCCACTTACTCACCGGTGACAGGACCACCTGCCCAATCAGATGTTAGTTTCAAATACTGAGAGAATTTCATCAACCTTCTTTTTGGACTTTTCACAAGGTGACAGGTATAGACATGCTTTTTAAAATTTAGTATACATACATTTCTCTATCACTGTCTCAAGTCTAGGTGATCGACAAACAATCAAACCTTGATTTGTAGCATCTGCAGATTTCCAAGGTATCACCGTTCCCTTGTGGGTGATTCCGTGCCACCAACAGAATGTTGTAAGATGCAGAGTTAGGAAGAAATACACTGTAGCAGATGGTGACAAAGTGTCTCTGCCACACTTAAAAAGCAAATACAGGGCTGGGAATGTAGCTCAGAGGTAGGGTACTTGCCTAGCATGTACAAGACCATGGGTTCAGTCCCCAGTGCCACATGCAAAAAAAAGTAGATTCAAAGAACCTCAAAATCGTAAAGAATAATAAAACACATAGGAGGTGGTCAGTTTGAGGTATTTATTGCCTTGTTTTGGTGTAATTTACTTCATTATGAGTTTCTATATTTAACAACTGATTCAAAAATTTCCTGAGACCCTGGCAGAGCTGGTCTGAGCCAGGCCCTGCACACACTGGGGTGTGTGTACCCAGCAGCAGACCTGCAGGGCCTGGCGCCTTTGGCGAAACTGAGTATTAAACACCTTCATGTGTACTGGTTCTAAATCTTCAGAAAATTGCCTACATTTTAGCCCCGTTACTCGAAACAGTGGTTAAAGTGAGGGAGCACCCTGGGGTTCCTGGCCAGGCTCCCAGCTGCCTCTGAAGGCTCCTCCATGCCCAACATTTATATCTGAGCAGCTAACTCTCACCTTGGTTCTGAATCCCACCAATGAGAGGAAAGGGGTTACTGGGTGAAGCACAGCCTTCTCCAAGGCACACCTGAGTTCATGGCTTAGTTTGGCTCCGCAGGAAGCAATGATCAGCTGATAAATGAATCACAAGAAGATGGGGTGCTAGGGGACAGCTGAGAATCTTCAGAATAATCCTTTAGGGGGATGCTTGGCCTAGGACAAAGAAGACGAAGGTTCCTGGGTCCTATTTGCATGCTCAGGTTGAACTCTGCCATCGGAGAGGGGCAGGAGGCAGATGAGCAACCACACAGAAAGCCCCACACCCTTAATTCAGGGTTGATGGAATCGCTATCAACTCTGCCTCCACGGCTTAGAAGAAACAAACATTGCAATGACCGAAACTTACTTGGCTGTCTTGAAAGATGGGGGTAGCTCTCCTACAAGACCCGGGTCACACTGGGGCCATGAAAACAAGGGGGTGGAGGACCAGTCTCACACGAAACTTAGGGAAAGCTTCCTAATCATATTTCTTACAACTTCCAAAAATTGTTGACCTCTAAACACTCAAAAAAAGGAAATATTAACCTTCATGAAAAGTCTACTAAGACTACAGTTATACAGCTAGAAAAATCAAGAATGAAAGTTGTGCCCTCCTACTTCTCTTTTGCAGCACCAGGGATCAAACTCACAACTTCACGCTTGCCAGGAAGGCACTTAGGCCACTGAGCTAAATCCCCAGCCCTTGTCTTTTTGAGACAGGGTCTCACTATGCCGTTCAGGCTGGCCTCGAGCTCACTTTGTAGCTCAAGCTGATCTTGAACTCACAACGATCCTCCTGTCTCAGCCTCCTGAGTGCTGGGATTACAGGCGTGCACCACCAGGCCCGGCTTGGTCTGCTACTCCTTAACTGTGTGACCTCAGGGAAGTTGCTGTATGTCTCTGAGCCTCAGTGTCCTCACTAATAACCGCGATAGCAGTTTCATCCACATTTTCAGATTGTCTATGGATTAAAAGTTTTAGCTATTTAAAACAATTAGCACATAGTAAGTAGCCAATATATGGGCTTTTAAAATGTATAGGACAACACATCTACAGCTAAGATTTTTTTTAAAAAAAGCAGAAAATATATGTTTACTTATACTTCTGCAGTATATTTGAAAACAAATGCCCACAACACAGGCCCTGTCAACTAGTGATAGTTTATTTGCCTACCCCTCGGACACGGGCATGTAACTGGCCACAGTGGGATGATAGCAAATGTGACACAAGCAAAGTCTTGATAAGTACTTGAGCAAGTAGTTGGTAATTACTACCCCCTGGTAGGAGATTTTCTGCCATATGAATGCAGTTACAATGCACAGTTTAGCACAATAGTTGCCCTAGTGTGGTGTTAATGCTGAGCAATTTTTTAAATGTCCCCTAATATTGTGATCGATTCATTCATATGAATTTTGAAGTTTGACTTAAAAAGAATGACTTCAAGCCTGGGGTGGTGGTGGTGATAGAGTGGAAAATGTATCTCTCAACCTGTCTGATATTAGATACACCAAATTCGTGTCCCCTGAAATCAAAGAATGAATTCTAAGGAGCATGAAGGTTAAGAGTAGGAATAATTTATGGAGAGATAGTTCCTGAGAGACAGGAGGGGACCCGAAAGTGGGTTGCCACCAAGCCCATTTCTCTGAGGATGTTTTACAGAGCAAAATCACAAGGTGGGTGCAACGTGGGTCAAACTATAATCCACAAATAAGATTACAAGTACAGCCACTTAGCTAATATTGATCCAATAGGGAAGCCAGTGGTTGCATGGCAAGGGTACATGGAAAGAACAAAGACATTTTTAGGAAGAGATGAGTCTGGAGGTTCTGGTCACTCGCCTGGGACCCACCTGGGTGAGTGATGTCGATCTATTGGACCCGGTGATACCCAGAAGGTACATAGCCTGCTCATTGCATTTTTATCTTGAGGCCTAGCCTTTGACAGATGCACCTGCAACCACAGTTGTGATGTATTCTTATCTTCTGCATTGACTCCCTCAAGGGCCTAGCCCTGTCTCACTGCCTGTAATATTTCTACCTAACTTAGCTGTCTATAATAGTGGCACATGCCTATAATCCCAACACTTCAGAGGGTGAGGCAGCAAGATCACAAGTTCAAGGCCAGCCCAGCCTGCATCATGAGTTCCAGGCCAGTTTGAGCTACATCGTAAGCTCCTGTTTCAAAAATAAACAAATAAGTAAAACTTTTTAAACATTTTAAAGGAATGACTTTAAACCATTGTACCCATATCTGCCTGCAGTAGATGTTCCAGGAGACCAGAACAAGATGTAAAGTCGCCCCACATGAGCACTCCTGAACTGGCAGGAGAAAGCCAGCCGAGCCAGACCATTTCACTTACCTTGAGCTACCCCACATCAAAGTCAGGATGCGTACACCTACCCAAAGTTATCTACATTATCATTTCGATTAAACATATGGCTGAGGAATCTAATGAAGAAGGCTGAGTGATGGCCACAGAATCAATAAAGTCTTTCTGAGCTTATCGATTTAGCATTCTCCATGCAGTAGAATTGATTTATGTCCTAGGATTTATTTTGATAACTCAATGATAACTCCACTATTCCTAAATTAATGTCATCTTTTCTTCAGGCCAAAATTTTTTCTAAGTAAGGGGAAAAAAAATCTTACATTAAGCCTAACTGATTTTGCTAAGTAATTCCATGGCTAACAGGGTACCATAAATCACAGGAAGCCATGTACTGCTATCATTGTAAATCACCCATGGCATGGAAAAGTACAACAGCATTTATTTGTCAGTATTGTGATTGCATCATGCAAGGCCTCTTCCCTGTCAAAATTCATATCTTCCCATAGAAACCCTATTGTATAATGTGTAATTTTATAAGTGCAATAGATTGTTTAAAAGCTAATTTCCATCTCACAGCTTCCAGAATGTGTGAGATGGGTAGGTTTCATTTTTTAATTAGCATGATCTTATTGAATGAGATAAGCCATCCTCTCTGTGAGAGGAATATTCACCTCAGACATACACAAGCAAGACAATCAATCAATGCCATGTAAATGGGTATATTTGCAAATGCTTTTTTGGAAGAAAATAAAACCCTGCATTTTCTAACCAATCTGCAAACCAGAGTCAGAGAGAGAGAGGAATTTTTCAACAGAAGGGTGTCAGAATGGGATAGTCTGATTAATCGCAAGTTCTGCTGAACCTTCCTCCCACGGATCCCTGCAATCTACCCGGTTCTCTCCATCAGTTCAGCCACCATCTGGTCAGAGAAGCGCCAAAGCTCACCGGACTCACGACAGCCTCCCGGCTTCCCTCCCATCTGCTGCTGGCTTTTTCATTTTATTCGTTATATTGCAGCTAGAAGGATTTTTTTTCCTTCGAAAATGCAGATCTGATCGCGACATTATGGCCTACCCCTTCCCATGGCTCACAGAAAAAAGAAGTTATCAAACTGGTTAATGAGAGCCGGGCTGCCTCCCCAGCCTCACCCACCGCAGTGTCCTGCACTCTGCCCCATGCGGGCTGGCCTCACTGGCCACCTCCACCACACTCCAGAGTCCCACACACACGCAGGCTCTACAGTCCTGCAGCTCTGGGGTCACTGCCACCACTTCCCCCAGGAAGGCTCCCTGAGCCCTCAACCAGGTTAGAACCTTCTGCAACCCACATCTCCCCTCACAGCCTTCGTAGTTCTGTTTCGTTTCTGCCTTTCCTATTTGATTCCTGCTCCTTGAGGAAAAGGACGAGAGCATCTACTTACGTCCCACTCCCTTGTCCTTGTCATGGCCCCTGCTTACAGGGAACACGGACCCTGGTCTCAGTCTAAGGGTGATGGCTTCCTGATCAAGATGGGGCAGACCTCTGGCAACAAGAGCAGAAGCATTTGCTGGTGCGGGATGAACCATGAAATCCAGGAACACACCAAGGTTGCCAAGGGGAGGTGGGGTCTGACTGGCTATCGTTCGAATGGCTCAGGTGCTGCTCTGACTACTGACTCGTTTTCCTAACTCATGAAACTTCATTTTTCAAACTACTCCAGACCAACAGGAAAGTTGCAAAAACTTTATAAATGAACTGTCATATACCTTTCTCCTAGAGTCACCTTTCATTCAAGAAATTCATCAACATTTTGCCGTATCTGTTTTCTCTTTCTACATACATGCGTGTGTTTATGTATACACCAATATGCACATTTTCTATTCTTCTCCTTCTGAACCATTTGAAATAAGGGGCAATGTCATGACCATTTACCCCTAGAGCCTTCAGATGCCTCTCCCAAATTCAAGAACATTCTAAACCACAAAAATGATGATTAAACTCAGGAAATTTATCACTGATAAACAGTATTGGCTAATG
>RJWT010035391.1:0-13472 GCA_004365215.1 Cuniculus paca | reverse complement strand
ACTTGTTTCTTTGTTCCATTGCATATTCCCATGGATTCTGTAGAAGAAAAGATTATTCACATTCAGTTTTTGAGGAATTTAAAAGATTAAGCTGAGTACCTCACATAAACACTGAAGAAAGACTAGTGGATATTTATTTACTAATTTTTTATATATTGGAAAATTATTTAATTTTAAGTTATCTGACAAGTTGAAGGAGTTACAATTTTGAAGTTAAAAGAACTGAGTTAAAATTTAACGTTTTCTCTTAAAGATTCTGACTTATTTTTACACAGTGAGCATTCAAAATATTTATGGATAACAATGAATATTATTTTAAAATGATTCAAGGATTAATTCAAAATTATATAAATTGTTAGCCATATGTTAATACTCCTGTAGATTTTACCATGGATATATAGATAAGGAGATAGAATATCTAACAGTATATCTAACAGTATAGCTTCCTGTAAAGGGAAAGAAATGAAGTCCTTATGCCAATAACTTGTCTGATACTGTTTTGTCCAGCTAATTATTTAAGAGTACTTTTCAAGTGGAAATAATCCATCATGTCTACTTTAATCAAAACATCTAAGTCTATGTTCATTATTATTTTGCCAGCAATAATTAATTGTTTGCAAGAATTTGTCTTTAGTCAGAAAGTCTTCAAGATTCAGTAGTTAAAAAGTTATGGATAAAGAAAATTCAAGTAGACCCTGACTCTAGAAGATAATTTTATATGATTTGAACTAATAGTGTTTTCATTGTGACATCAATGTAAAAACATTTTAAAATATAAATAACAAATTATTGCAATTTATAAATATTGTCCAAAAATATACTTGAATGAAAGAAGAAAGTAATAAGTCAATCTTGTGTCTCTACAGAACTTTTATTAGTTTTGTGAAAACATAGTAAATTACATAAAATTTTAAAAATAATTCTTGATAAGTATCAAGTATCTTTTATTGTATACATGGCTTTTATATAAAATGAGTGATTCATCATATTTTTTGTTTTTGTGTATAGTGTGAGCAAGCTATTACTTTCTAGTTGTTGCCATTTTTGAGACAGGGTGTTACCATGTATCTCCTGGCTGGTCTTGAACTCAGGCTCCTTCCTAACTGGGATCACAGTTGTGCCTACCATTCCTGGATTCAAGAAATAACTGGTTAAGATTATAAGAATAACAAATAGACAAACATACAAACAGCAGTCATGATGATGTTGTTGCATAGCATAAAAAAATGAGCATTGATATACATTCCAAACTATTTAATAAAATACTGCTGAGTTTAACAACTTTTTCTTTAAAGGTTCTCCTCACACATACAAAAAAAAATTCTGTGAATTAATAAGTATAGCCTGATTGCCATAGTCATTTCCCAGTATGTATGTATATATATATATATAGAGAGAGAGAGAGAGAGAGAGTACATATGTGTATGATAGATACGTACATACGATATATATGTATATATAGATATATGTGATAGATATATATGATAGCTATATCTAGCACTATATGTATGACAGATATGTATATATATATGATAAATATATATATATAGAGAGAGACATTATGCTGTATCCCATAATAATGAAATGTTTATTTGACAATTATACCTCCATTAAAAAAGAATATTTGGGAAGTCATATTCAAGATGATGTAGTTTTATAATATCTTGCAGTAGGATGTCCAATTTAAAACATCACATTATGGAATTTATCAGTGTAAATTCTTTTGAAATGAATATGTGCTTTATGAAAAATGCTTGGATTTCTATGTTAACATTATTTAATACTATTATGAAACTAAAATATTTTAGGATGTTTAATAGGTAGGTAAAATTAATAGAATTTCAGTGGTTCTACCTTTAAAATTTCATTTTCATTTATTTTCAATCTTATAAATGACCATTTTAAACACTCTATGAAAAATAGTGGCCAACTGCAAACCTTTTAACTATTTTCATACGAACAGTAATTTAACATAATAGTGAGATAATACGTACTAGTTTATTTAAACCCTGTTTTATAGATAATTGAAATATAAAAATATCGTATAGTTTTTTGAGAGCCAAACATTTCACTGTGAACAGGAGTAAAATCTGTCCCTATTATTTAATGATGGGTTATGAATATTCATTCTTGTGATTGTCCTTAAGATTACAAAAATTCCAAGTGTAGGAAAAGTTGATTTGACAAATACTTGAAAATCAAGGATAATTATTTTTCATTCAGTAGAAATCCTTTTTCTGAAAGATTTTCTTCATTTTTAAACACACATATAAAAATCAATAATACATGAAAATCTTAGATTAAAAAGGAAGTTTTCAGTCCTATAACTAATGAATTCGTGGCTTTATTTATCAATTTGTTTTATTATCCTTCCTAGTTGTTTAATAAAGAATGATGATTTCTAAACCTGATGCAGTCACTGATTTGGAAAATATGAAGTGACTGGTTTGGAAAAATTATTTAAAACATCAAGTACTTTGTGTTTTATGGGTTTTCATAGTGATTTATTGGCAAGTAGAAATAATTATAAACTACTGTGCAAGATGACAGCAAAATTGATGTTTAAAACTCAAGTATATTTGTAGTAATATTGCAAGAATGAAAAAAATCATTAAAAGTATAAAATTACACAATCATTCCAACAAAAGTAGGGAAAAATAAAATTGCATTAAAATTTTATATCTTTTGTTATAGACCCTGTCTCAGCCTGTTTTCTGCTGCTATAATACAGTAGACTGTGTAGTTTATCAAGAAAAGAATTTCATTTCCCATTCCCATGAGGGCTCAAAATTCTAAGAGCAAGGTGCAGAATTTAGTGAAGGCTTTTGTGCTGCTTCTTTTCATGCTGGAACAGCAGATAACAAGCAAAGTGATGCAAAAGAGAATGCATCAACTGGATTCAATGGAGTGCAAATATGGTCTCTCTTGTCATCATAGCAGTGTCTCTGTGATCTAATTAACTCTTAAATGTTCACATTGTAATTTTATTGCAATGACAATTAAATTTCAAGCCATGTTTCAAACTTTAAATATTCAAACAGTAAAACATGTTTATTTCTACAAATAGTGTTTTAAAAACACTTTTTTATTATGTAAATTATACTTGTGGGGTTTTTTACTGTTGCTCTTTAAAAACCAGGCTTAGTCCTTCAATCCTGCTATATTATAGTTCAGATCCCTGGGTGGCACTATTGAGAGGGGTTTGAATTGGGGCCTAATGGGAAGTCCTCCAGATGTTGGAGATGTGCCCTTGAAGGGGTATGCAGTATTCCTTCTATTTTTTTTTAATTTTAATTTTACTAGTATACATATGCAGTCCATGCAATTTACAATTATCTTGAGAAGTGGTTACATGATGTACTACATACAGCATGTTACTTTCTTTCTTTTTTAAACTTCTTCTGTTCCTCTCCCTTCCTCTCTCGTCCTCCAATTCTCCATCTAATTTTCCATTCTCGTTGATGTTATTAATCTTAGCCCATGTTATGGCTTCTAATGTTTACATTAATTGAGGTAGTTAGGTTCCTGTACATGGCATGTCTTTATTCTGCTTCTTTTCCCTTCCCCTGCTCTCATTCTTCGTGCTTTTTTCTGTTGGACTACTTCCTTATTGCGAGAGATCCATCTCCTTGTCCTCTTCAATGAATCCTTCATTACTCTCTTTGTTTGTACTTTGTCTAACTCAAATGAGAGATAACATGCAGTATTTCAGCTTTTGTGTCTGATCTAATTATATTTTTCAGGTGCATTAATCTTCCTACAAATATCTCAAATCTGCAGCTCTTTACAGCAAAGTTGTATCTCATTATATAGAGAGACCACATTTTATCCAATCATCTGTTGATGGGTATCCAGGCCATTTCTAGGATTTAGCTATTAGTTGTGCATTGCTATGCATGCACCACTATAGTGTGAGGTCATGAGCTCTTTGATGAGGATACCTAGCAGAGGGATCATTGAGTCACACTGAATTTCTAATTCAGTTCTTTGAGAAGTCTTCTACTGATTTCCATAATTGTTTCACTGGTTTACATTTCAACCAACAGTGAAGGAGGAGGATTTCTTTTTACCACAATTATTCTTAATAATTGCAACACTTTGTGGAGTAAGATAACATTGTTTTAATTTAATTTTGAAAATCTGACTAGGAGCTTAACTATTTTATTTATTCTTTTAAAGGATGACCACTTTGATGATTTTTTTCCCCTGTGTTTTTAGCCTCAATCTCATTGATTTCTGCCCTCATGCTTATAGTTCCCCTTCTCAATTCCTGTTTGGGGCTGGTTTGTTGTTGTTTCTTAAGTATATTAATGATTCTCTTAAGGTTATCTATTTGAGCTTTTTTTCTAACAGGAGAATTGATTTTTGAAGAATTTTTCTTTTGATAACACTTTCATAGCTTCTCAGGGATTTTGATGAGTTGTATCATCATTTTCATGTCCAGAAACTTGTAAATTTCTTCTTAGATTTTTTCTGTCACTCATTGGTTGTTTATGAAGATTTTGTTAATTTTTCAATAGATTATGCCTTTTCTGAAGTTTCTTGTGTTGTTTATTTCAATTTTATTGTAAAGTGGTCTGACAGTATGCATAGGATAGTTTCTATTCTTTTATATTTACATAAGCAGCCTTTTTGAATTACCTAAGTGATTGTAGTCCAACACTCATGTAATCCAACAGGTTGACTTCAGCAAGTTATTGGATTCTGATTTTATGTATTTATTTATTTTTATCCAGTCTGCCAGTCTGTGTCTTTTGATTGGAAAATTGAGGGGGTTAACATTGAGAGATATTACTAAGATGTATTGGTTATTTACTATCATTACCTTCTTTTTCTGTTGGTGTATCTTTTTTCTTTTTCTGATGTTTTTGTTATTTTTTCTCCACTGGCCTCACTAGCTTCCTCTGTGTTTTTATCTGTGCCCAATTTGTTGTTTCTATTGAAAATGTTCTTGAGTATTTTCTCTAGAGTTGGCTTACACTCATATATCTTCTAAGCTGATACTTTTATGGAAATACCTTGTTGTTCCATTTATTTTGAAGGATAGCTTTCCTGGGAAAATTAATCTGGGTTGGAAGTTATTTACTTCTAGGGCTTGGTGAGCTTCTTTATTCACATATTTTTTGGTGTTGTATAAGCATCACTTACTTATATTTTATACATTCTTTTTTTCTATTTGGGAAACTTTCTCCCCTGATTTCTGTAAGCAAGCTAGTGAGTCCATCTGTGCTAACTTCTGGTTTTCTATAGCTCCAATTAGACTTAGATTATCTTTGTGTTCTCACCTGGTAGCTGCTGAATTGTCTTCTCTTATTCCCTAATGTCTATTTGATTTTCTTGAGCTCTTTATCATAATTCACTCTTTTGTCCTCAATATCAGACACTATATCTTCACATTTGTCACTGATGAAATGTGTAAATTCAATACATTTTTTAAAAGTTTCATATATTTCTAGCCGACATTTTTTTTTAAGGATTACATGTCCTTGTTGAATCTGTCTCTGAGATTTTTAAATATTTTGGTTAATTCATCCAGTTTCCTAGCTATTTCCTCAAAATTCATTGTGGTCATATTGAGTGAAATTACTGTGAAACTTAGATTAATTTTCTTTTTTAAGCTCATCTATTTTCTTAATCTCTTCTATGAGCTTTTCATAGATTTCTGCTACCTGGTATTTGTTTTTCTTCTCCCTTTTTGATCTCTTGTTCTGCCTTGTGAGAGTTAGGGAGAGAGATTGAAACTCTTCTGCTTCCATGCTTATCCATTCTTCTATGTCTATCTTGTTTATTTGAACATATTTTCCCTTCTATTTTAGAGCAGTTATTGCAAGGTGAACACTAGAGAAGTGAGGAGAGTTTGTGGCTTATATAGAGATTTTTAGTAAGATGTTGCCTCCCTGTGAATAATTTTCAGCTTGGCATATTCAGTGGCAGCAATTACTCCAGTAATTATTTATTTTATGTAATTTCAAATCTGTCCCTATGTTTTGCTGCAAAAATTTTTTCTATTAACAACCGTATTCACAGATATAATCTTACAAAGCTTCTGTGATAATCTTTGCAGTTACATTTCTTCCTTTGTCTATTCTCTGTGCACACTATGACTGTTTTAGTTACTTTTTTCATTGATGGGACAAAATACCCAACATCCAAGTTAAGGGAAGGGTTTATTCAGCTCACAGTTTGTAGAGATCTCAGCCCATAATCAGCTGGTTCCAAGTCAGGGTGGCATGGCAGAAGGGCATTAGTTCATAGAAGTGGAAGAGAGCAAAAACAATGAGTGAAAGGGAGAAGCAAGCTTTTTTCCATCCCATATATCGTACGTAGGCTACCCACCATACGGTAGCCTCAATTCCAGCATGAGAAAATGAACCAATCACAAACCTTAGATTCAGGTGCCTCCAAAAAGTCCACTACCCCCTGACCATATGAGGCTTTGGGGGGACATCGAGAACAAACTATAACAATGACAGTTTATTATTTGTAGTTGATCTGCAATGATATATGCAAGGTGAGGTGGGGAGAATTGGAGGTGGATAGATGAAGAGTGTTAGATAATGAACAGGGCAATAATGATAGATGAAAAGAAAAGTTTGATGTGGGTTTTAACTTTATTGGAGTAGTTTCAGTTGAGTTGAAGGGTTAATATTGAGACTTTTCAGAGGACTTTTTTGGGGGACAAGTGTGAGATATGAGAGAAATGGGGTTTACTTTGTGATTGAGGAATGTTACACAGTTATCAGAACTTGGTAAACTACATGAGCTATGAAAGAGACTAAGGTTTAGGATAAGAGTGATTAAAGAATAATACTAGACAAGCTAGGAGTGACTGTGAGGGAATTAAGTATAGGGAGTTGAAAAACCTAGGAGTAGGAGTTCACATGTGTCTTGGTTACTTTTCTCGTTGCTGGGACAAAACACCTGACACCCAAAGTGAAACAAGGAAAGGTTTATTTAGCTTACAGTTTCTGGAGATTTCAGTCCATAATCAGCTGGCTCTAAGGCAGAGTGGCATGGCACTGGGGCAACACTTTAAGGCAGCAGCCAGAGCAAAAGAGTGCAAACTCAAGCCTCTACCCTTAAATTGTACACAGGCCACATCCCCCCTTCAGGTGGGTGTAACACTCACAAAATGTCCTTGCCCTCCTTTGCACAGGATGAGGATATTTGCAAAGTAAGAACCCTGGCTCCCTGCTGAGTCTCTCAGTTAAACTTCTCAACTTCTCAAGTTGACACAATGTATTAACCATAACAACATATTTGGAAGAAGCATAAAGAAATACATAAATAATATTGTCACTGGGGTTTGAGGCAAAAAAATTAGGGAGCAGAGACAAAGGAAACAACCTATTAATTAAGAGCCAAGGAAAGAACAAATACACAGATGTAACAACCTAATAAACAGAGGAAATCATAAAAAATAACATATTCCCATTAAATAATTTTATAGGATCAGTTATCTAAAGCCTAGGGGATTGGTGTCTATGGAATGCCAGAGCAGGGAGGACAAGAGAAAAACATAAAAAGTTTATTTTTTTCTTAATCTTCTATTCTGTGGCGTGGGAAGGTGGAAATAGGAGGGAATCAAAACATTTTAATGATAGTAAGATTATGTTATATATTTAGAAGGGGATAAAAGGGAAAATTGGAAGCAAGATTAGTAGTGATAAAAGAAGATAGGAAAAGATTCTATGATTGATATAAATATGAGAGAAAAAGTTACAGGGAGAAAAGTGAAAAAGGGGATAAGAAAGAAAAGAAAAACTTCTGAATAAGACACAGGATAAAGAAGTCAGGTAAAATGATGGGATAAAAGTAGGAGGGGGTATAAAAGAACAAGGAACACTTCCCTTACCCTCTCTAAACTATATTAGGGAAAAAAAGGCAAGAGGAAGAGAAGCACACAGGCACATACACAGACACATAAAAGAAAAAAGGATAACATAATGGAAAAAAGTGTAGGGAAATATGTACAGAAGAAGGAATACATAAAGAATAAGAAAGTAAAATAAAAATAAAAACTAAATGTAATACATTCGAATAACGAATAATAACAGAAAGTTATCCATTGTGTTGGGTGCATGGCTCTTTCCCCAGTCTAGAGTTAAGGAACAGAGCTCAAGTCAGGATGAGCCTCTGTGCACTCTGGAAGTCTTGGCTGTACATCCCCAGGACAGTGCTAGGCATAGAGCTCCGCTTACAGTGAGAACATGGCACTAATGTGAGCTGCCGGCACATGTAACGTAAAGTGTACCAGGCCTATGACTTCAGGACCCTGCTCTGTGTTCCTCAGCTACTGCACCTCAGTGGAACTCCACCCAGTCTGCTCTGTTAGCAGTTTCCCATGATTGTCTTTCTCATATGTACTCTGGAAATTTTGCAGTATGAAGCAACCAAGGTGCTGCTGTGGGATCCAGGTATAAAACTGAGCTCTCTGCTACAGTGGCATCCCCACCAGCTCCTACTCCACAGTTCTAGCTGCAGGCACCTGCACCAAGGTCACTTACAACTGTTTTCATTGTAGAAGCCTGCACTAGAAGGAGGGGCCCACATTTTCCTTGCTGGTTCCTACCACAGGGGATACTTTCAGTCCCAATGCAGTTGTCCAGGTCTCCATGAGTAGAAAATTCTTAGCTTCACTTTGCCTCACAGCTGCTGACTCACCAGGCAGTGTCAGCAGCAGTGCGCACTATCTCCCCTGCAGTGTGATCTGTACCTTCTGTATCTCTTCACCTTATTTTCTTCTCCTCTGTCAGTTCCCTCTTGGTTCCCAGGCAATGTTCACTGACTTTGGTTCCTCTCCAATTTATTGTTTTCCTGACGTTAGCCAATTTTTCCTGGAGAAGCTGAGTTGCTGATATTCACAGCTCCACTATTTTGAGACTTCTCCATAGTATTCCTGTGTTTCTCCTTTTCCACTTTTGCTTCCTGGCTCACAAGGTGAGAATTTTGTTAGACTACTTGCTTCCTCTATGATGTGCTGTCCTAATCAGAGGCGCAGAGAAATGAATGCATTTGTTCTTGGATTGTCATCTCTGCACATGTGGGACAAAAATTAATCTTTCCTCTTTGTACATTGATTGCCTCCAACGTCTTGTTAGAATGACGGAACTTTGGGCTAGTATGACACTACTCCTATCTAAACATTTTAAGTCTTCCTTAGGGATTCAAACTTCAATGAAAATTTAGAAATATTGTTTTCCATGTTATAATAAGCAAACTGGAGAGAAAGTGTCTTCAGAAAAGTTTTTAATGTCATCTATTTCATGGGTATTATTATATCTAGCAGTAAATAAGAGAATTAAAGACATTATATTGATTTTTATTATAGCTTGATATATATTGTTCAGAATGTGATTAGTTGTAGTATGTAAATATGCTCATTTTGATAGAGCAAAAATTAGTATTTTAAACATAAATCTACCTTACAATATTACTTTGATCATTTTCAAATGTCCATGCTTCCTATAACATATCTTCAAATGCAATGCAACATTTTTACTATGTGCAAATTTCACTACATACTAATGGTCTTATAATGATGTGTTACAGAAAATGTTAAAAGAATTAACTTTGACAGTTGGCAATTGGCAGTATAAATGTCTCTATTGCAAGTAGGCATTTTTATTTCATTTGCAATTACCTTAAGCAGCCACAAGATATGTAAACACATTGAAATAATCTTACATTTTAGTTGATTACATTTTAAATTTTTAATTTAATTTTGAAAGTACACACAATAACAACAATTGCTCTTTTGACATATTTAGGTTTTATATCAGAATGTAAAAACATGTTTTTTGTTTTCTGATTCTGATACAATCTCAGTACTCCACTGTTGAGAAAATAATGGTTTGTGTTATAAATTATGATCCAGATGAGAATGATGATTATTTTCACAATTTCTGTCAACTGTATAAAATTGTAACAACTCAATGATAACCTCATAAATCTCAAATGCTAATGGTAAATAATTTTGGGTTATTGGAAACATGCTGCTTTTTATGTGAATGTGATTCTGTAATAGAGAACCCAACTTTACCAAAACAAATTTATACCATCCTTTTATATCTTTGAGTAGATGGAATAATATTGAGACTTTATCCCTTCCAGAAATGCTTGGCTAAATCAAGCCCTATTTTTCATATTCAAATGTGTAAGAAAACTTCCAGTCCTAGGATGCTATTTGTTGTAACTCAGAAAGACTTATGAAGCTTAAAAGATTTGGATGTAAGATTCTTTGGATATTTTTTGTGAATGCTTTTTAACTATTTCAGGCATAGATAATCTTGATAAATTTGTTGCGTAGGATAGCAACAAAGGGGAGAATTTTGATGATATAATGTTGACAGGAAAGAATCAATACATTTAGTAGAAATTAACATTAATTCTTGCAAAGCAAAACATTTTGAGATTAATTCCTACTTCAAACATTACTATGCAATGAACTTCAATATTTTTGAGAATAAAAAACTTGAACCATATGTAAGTTGCAGGTTTTTAAATTGAGATCAATAAGTTTGTATGTATAACTAGAAAATAACCAGAGACATGGTTAAGCCTAGTTTACCTAATACAGAGAAGCTACAAGGGCATTGGCAGTCACTTCTGCAAAATGCTACCTGTCAAATACTCAAAAAGCTCTAATCACTTTTCTTAGAAACTGTAAGTATTCATAGTACCCATTAAATTAAAGCTCATTGGTCTACAGCATTTTGTTTCCTTACCTTACCTTTTCCTTCTGTTCAGTGCCTATCTGAAGTGATTAAAATCATGGACATCTAAGTAAATCTGAATCTCATTCTTTCCTAATGTGATAGTTTGCATATGGTTTACGTGTCTCCTAAGAATTAGCATATTGGAATTTAATCTGTATTGTGAAGTGTTAATAGAATGAAAAGCTTAAAGTATTTATTTAGAGACAGGATTTAGGGGAAGTGACTGGATTAAGTCATGTCATATGTTGTCACCCCCATGACTGAATTCTTGGTGGTTTTTAAGAAGAATGATGGCTGGACAGACATATATAGACACATGCTCTTTGTATCTTCTCTGTGATCCCCTGTACCACTTTGGCACTTTGTTATCACGAAATCCATCATCAAATGATGACCTAGACCTTACATCTCCACAATGGTGGGTCAGTATAGCCCTCTGTTCTTTATACTTTGCTAAGTCTGCATGATCATGTTATTGGCAACAGAAAATGTGTTCTAAGACCTAGCATATTTTTTCTATTCTCTGAAAGCTATTGCTAATGATTTCACAGAGTTCTGTTGCATCTTTTTGTTGGAGTCACAAAAGCAAGAAGGTTAAGTGCATACTTCACACTATGCCTCAGAAGTCTGATGGGTCTGCTATTGAGCCTGTTTTTGTGGCAGTAAAGCCTTATGGCTCTTATGTGGTCTCTAATAAATTTTTGCACATCTGTTACATTCTGCGGTATTGGTGGCAGTGAAGTTATTAAGCTTAATTTAATACTCTGAATATCTGGTCTCCATTTGAAGATTAGGACAAAGAACAAGTTATTTGCACTAGATCAATTAATTCAGAATGTTTTCGTTTTAATATTTTTTGTCACTTTGTTTTTATCTTCATCTTGAGAATTTCTGAAATTGAACTACCTACCCATTGCAGGGTTTCCAGGTTATTAAATAATGGTCAAACAAAATAATTCTGTTTGTTCATTTGTTTGTTCGTTCATTTGTTTGGTTTTTTAGCAATGATCAGTTTTGGGCTTAGAGAATTTGTTTACTTAACTTCCTGAGATACTATCTTGACAGCTCATATAATTCTCTTGAGAAATGATATAATCTTTTTGGAAATTACTTGTCTGTAAGATTTTGTCTAACGTACATATTATAGAAATTTCTAATTGAAATAGATTTTCTATCAAAAGGAGACAATTTGTAAAAAATTGACATTAACATTCTAAAATTTGAAAACAGAAAAAAATTAGTTTTATAAAAATTTGCAAATGAACTTAAATAGCTATTGGATGAGAGTACATAAAATGAAAGGGATTGGTTTTGGCTTGCTTTCAGAGTAGCTTTACTAAGGTATAATTGCTATAGCACAGAATTTACCCTTTTTCGGTATACGAATAAATGACTTTTGGTGTATTTGCAGATGTGTTTCTACTGTAACAGTTACATTTAATATACTTTTAATTATTTCCAGAAGAAGCCCTCCATAGCCATTAGCCTTATTCTGCAATTTCCACAACCTTTCAGCTTTAGGAAACAATTCATCCATTTTCTGACTCAATATATATGTCTATTTTTCATTTTACATATAAATAGAATTATAAGATAGTTCTTTGTGTCAATCTTCTTTTACTGAGAAGAATGATGTTTTTACTACATTCATTCATGTTTAGCATTTCATTGAAATATATTTTATTTCATGAAATAACATTTTACTCATACATTCATCAATTGATGAATATGTCTTTATTTTCCCAATATTTGTACTATTGTATATAATGTTACTATGAATATTATTGTGCAAGCATTTTCACAGACATATTTACTTATCACTATTGAGTATATATTTAGGAAGTAGAATTTCTGGGTAAGGTGGCAACTGTGTTTAACCAACTGTGAAACTGGCAAACTATTTCTCAAACTATTTGCCCTACTTCATGTTTCCAAGTACTGTATGAAGAGTCCAGTTTCTATACATCCTTATCAAGTCATCATATTTTTCCTTTTGATTATAGGCATCTTAGTAGATGTGAAATGATATTTTATTTCAAACTGGAGGCTCTTGACATCTCAGAAAGTTAGAATAGTTCTAAACATGTATTTTTTCCCTTCCTCTTCTCTTAGGAAAGAAAAAGAGAGAGGGTACACACAATTACATTCAATTAGTCCTAGTGAGTAAGAGAGTAATGTGATATTAGCAGATCATGCATTTCAACTATGGATTGTGATCACAAAGTGATTAGCTAAATAATATAATAGCTGTAATATCCCACATATTTCCCTATTTGATTAAGAACTTTATGATTTTTTTCTTTTGAGTATGAAATATTTTCTATGGTTTTTCATCTCCATATAATTGATTACTAATTTCAAAATAATTTTGATAGTAAATGGTTTCTAAATAACATTACAGATATATGTATTACATGCATATATAGTACATATATATCTATATATATAGATATATATACATATGCTATTCTAGTATTTCTAGTAAGAAAAAAGATTAACTACATGTTTTTAAGAAAGTAAAAACTTTAAAAAATTTCAAGACATTGCTGAAACACTAACTCAAAGGAAAAATATATTTATTTTTATATATGCATCATAAATAAGCATATTCACAAACACACATATATGTGGCTACACATTAATTGGTCTTGGTTGCTAAGTTACAAAATGAAAAGTGAAAATATTCGAGCCAGGCACCTAAATAATAAAAGAAAATGCTTAAAAACTTCTCTACTTCTGAACAACTTCTGGAAA
>RJWT010035390.1:0-13473 GCA_004365215.1 Cuniculus paca | reverse complement strand
AAATTATCCCATGCATACTATCTGATCATAGTGCCATCAAACTGGAAATTAATGACAAAAGAAATTGCAAAAACTCCATAAACACATGGAAATTAAATAGCACACTCCTGAACAATCAGTGGGTCACAGAGGAAATTAAAGAAGAAATTAAACAATATCTACAAGCAAATGAAAATACAAATACAACCTACCAGAACCTGTGGGGTGCAATGAAAGCAGTCCTTAGAGGGAAATTTATTGCGGTGAATTCCCGCATCTGCAAAAAGGAATAAATGCAAATAAATAATCTGACGTTACACCTGAAACACCTAGAAAAAGAAGAACAAGCCCAACCCAAAACCAAAAGAAGGGAGGAAATTGTAAAGGTCAGAGCAGAAATTAATGCAATTGAGACTAAGAAAACAATACAAAGAATCAACGAATCAAAGAGCTGGTTCTTTGAAAGAGTAAATAAAATTGATAAGCCGCTAGCCAACCTTATTAAAAAAAGGAAAGAGAAAACTCAAATCCATGCAATAAGGAATGAAAAGGGAGAAATCACTACAGACCCTGTGGAAATACAAAAGATCATCAATTCCTATTTTGAAAATCTTTACTCTCATAGGTTCAATAACACTGAAGAAATGGACAGATTTCTAGAAACATATCAATTACCAAAACTGGGCCAAGAAGACGTAAAGCTACTGAATAATCCAATTTCAGTTAATGAAATTGAAACGGTAATTAGAACATTACCAACCAAGAAAAGTCCAGGTCCTGATGGATTCACAGCTGAGTTCTACAAGAAATTCAAGGAAGACTTAATGCCAACACTCCTCAAACTCTTCAATGAAATTGAAAGGGAAGGAAGTCTCCCTAAATCATTCCTGGAAGCAATTATTACCCTAATACCAAAACCAGAGAAAGACCCAACCAAGAAGGAGAACTATAGGCCAATCTCTTTAATGAACATAGATGCAAAAATTCTTAATAAAATACTGGCAAACAGAATCCAGCAAGTCATCAAGAAGATTATACACCATGACCAAGTGGGATTCACCCCAGGAATGCAAGGATGGTTCAACATATGCAAATCAATAAATGTAATACACCATATCAATAGAGCCAAAGATAAGAAACACATGGTCATCTCAATAGATGCAGAAAAAGCTTTTGATAAAGTCCAACATACTTTCATGATAAGAACCCTACAGAAAATTGGAATAGATGGCCTTTACCTCAATCTGATAAAAGCCATCTATGACAAAACAACAGCCAGTATCACATTAAATGGTCAAAAACTGAAAGCTTTCACTCTAAAATCAGGAACAAGACAAGGATGTCCATTATCACCACTCCTATTCAATATAGTGCTGGAAACATTAGCCAGAGCAATTAGACAAGAGACAGAAATAAAAGGAATAAGAATAGGAAAGGAAGAAGTTAAGTTATCACTATTTGCAGATGACACGATACTCTACATAGAAGACCCACAAAAATCCATAGAAAGACTTCTGGATGTCATAACCAAATTCAGTAATGTAGCTGGATACAAAGTCAGTACTCAGAAATCAGTCACATTCCTGTACACAAACAACAAATGCACTGAGATAGAAATAAGAGAAACCACACCCTTTACAATAGCATCCAAAAAAATGAAATACTTAGGAATCAACCTAATAAAGGAAGCAAAAGATCTATTCAATGAAAATTATAGTACTCTGAAAAAAGAAATCAAAGAGGATCTCACAAAATGGAAAGACATTCCATGCTCATGAATAGGAAGAACAAACATTGTGAAAATGGCCATTCTTCCAAAATTATTATGCAGATTTAATGCAATTCCCATCCAAATACCATTAGCATACCACACAGGTCTAGAGAAATCATTCTTAAAATTCATCTGGAACCAGAAAAGACCTAGAATAGCAAAGGCACTTCTGGGCAGCAAGGGCAGGACAGGAGGCATCACAATCCCAGACTTGAAAGTATACTACAAACTACTGTAATCAAATCAGCATGGCACTGGAATCAAAACAGACCTGAGGATCAATAGAATAGATTAGAAGATACAACCCCATGTACAAACACACTCAGCCACCTTATCTTTCACAAAGGGGCCAAACATGTTCCCTGGAAGAAAGATAGCCTCTTTAATAAATGGTGCTAGAAAAACTGGCTTTCCATATGCCGAAAACTAAAATTAGACCAAAGCCTATCACCATACACCAAACTAAAGTGAAAATGGATCAAAGATCTAAATATTAAAACAGAAACACTAAATCTGCTGGAAAACAAAGTAGGTAGAAATCTTGAAAACATAGGAGTAGGTAGAGAATTCATGAACAAAAGCCAAACTGCACAGGAAACACTTCCCAGAATCAACAACTGGGATCTTGTCTTGTTAAAAAGTTTTTGCATGTCAAAAGAAATCTCCAACAGAGTGAAAAGAAAACCCACAAACTGCGAAAAAATTCTAGTCAACTGCCCCTCAGACAAAGGCCTTCTATCCAGAACATATAAAGAATTAAAAAATATCAGGCCCTCGAAATTCAAAGACCCAATCCAGAAATGGGCATCTGAGATGAAAACACGCTTCTCAGCTGAAGAAATACAAATGGCAAATAAATACATGAAAAAATGTTCAGCATCATTGGCCATTAGAGAAATGCAAATTAAAACAACTCTGAGATTTCATCTCACTCCAGAAAGAATGGCCAAAATCAAGAAAACTACCAACTATAAATGCTGGAGAGGCTGTGGGGAAAAAGGAACCCTTCTCCACTGTTCGTGGGCGTGCAGACTAGTGCAACCACTGTGGAGGTCAGTCTGGAGGTTTCTCAAAAGGTAAGACTGGAAGTCCCATTTAACCCAGCTATTCCACTGCTGGGCATATTCCCAGAAGAAATGAAATCATCTTACCACAGTGATATATGTGCACCCATGTTTATAGCAGCACAATTTGTAATAGCCAAATCTTGGAAACAACCCAAATGCCCATCAATTGAAGAATGGATAAAAAAGATATGGTACTTTTATAAAATGGAGTACTATTCAGCTATAAAAAATGATCACCTTGAGGCTTTTATAGGTAAATGGATGCGACTTGAGACCATACTCATAAATGAAATAAACCAAACCCACATGTGTAAACACCGCATTGTCTCCCTAGTGTAAGAAACTGAAAGACTCAATAAGATAGAAAACTCCCGATAAATATGGAAAAAAGGTTCTGAAGTCCAACAGTGCTTTTATTCTTTGATTTGATTGGTTTAAATCCCTTTCCTACAATTTGATTGCAATATGTGAGAAAATAGGAGCAGCTCTTTTGAAAAATGGGACACTACGGTAGCCATCGCTGGTTTCTTGTTGGCCAACGTGATTGCCTGTAGTGTTCTTTTGTTTTTATCTGGTTATGTATTGCTTTGTTTTGTTTGAGTTTATTGTCTGTAGATGTATGAACAACCATTTTGAGGAAAGCAAGAGACACTGGGGTAACCATAGTTAATCTCCTGTTGTTATGTTTTGAAGACCTGTGTAGCTTTCTATGTTCTGTTTTGAAATGCTGTATTGTGTTTGGCTCTATTCTGTTTTGTTTTTTTGTTTTTTTTTTGTTCTGTTTTGTTTTGTTTTCTTCTATTCTCTTTAAAAATAAATTTAAAAAAAGAAAAGAAAATTTATTACAAGAATTTGTTATAAGAGGAATACTTGAGATAATAATGAGAATACAGAGCTAGTGGGATTTGGAAAGGCAGAAGGCAATGCCATCAAATCCCAGTGGTAGAAACCAAAAGAATTAGGGTTAGATTTGAAGGCAGCATGCCCATCAGTCTATCTAGAAGAAAGAGTCCATAGGAAACCTTAAAAGGCATAAGAATTAATAAGATCTCTATATACAGTGCTAATTTTATTTTTCTCAAGATTTTTTTGTTATTTGTTATTTCTCTGTCAACTTCCACAAGATTATTGCAGGATAATTCCTTAGTAGCAGCACATGGTAGATTGCAAAATGGCCCTAGTTGTTTATCTTTTCCTGTATCCACACAACATAAGCTTGCAGCTTGCTGTGGTCTAAATGCTTATATCTTCCCAAACTCTATATATCAAAATTGATAGTATGAAGAGGTGGATTCATTTGGAAGATGATTTGTTTAAAAGATAAAGCCCTCATAAATGAGATTATCACTGTTACAAAAGGAGACCTGAAAGAGTTCAGTGACCTCTTCTACTATGTGAGGACACAGCAAGAAGATGCTGTTTGTGAGTCAGAAAGAAGATCCTGAATATTTTGCACCTTGATCTTGAACTGGCCAGTCTTTAGAATCAAGAGAACTATACTTCTGATGTTTACAAGCCACCAGTCTATGGTATATGGTTATAGCAAATACCTACATACAGCAGGTTAGTTGTTCCTGGGAACTAAAGGGAGGAGGGAATGGACACAATTCCTAATAGTTATACAGTTTCTTCTTGAAATGATGAAAATGGTATGGAATTGAATAATGGTTATGATTGCATTTTTATTCATATATATATTTACATAAATATATATGTATATTCACTGAATTACATATTTTAAAAGGATTAACTTTTATTTTAAAGAGAATAAAACAAAACAAAACAAAATAATAAAAACAAAACAATGAGAACAATACTGGATTTCAAAACAAGACAGTTGGAAACCAACAATAGTTACTATATTGCACATTGCTATCCTCTAAATAGTTGCTCAGACTACCAGACATAGACCTGTAAAGTTAATCAAACAATATAAGCACTGTTTCTTTGCTTCAGTTGTTATCCTTTCAGAAATTTCATCTGAGTAACTTCTACTTTCTTTTATGTCTATATCTCCTGGACTTGTTCTGGATGAGATATAGCCATGCAAAATTAATCAAACAATATAGGCACTAAATTGTGTCTTTACTTCAATTGCTATCATTTCAGAAATTTCAGGTGTGTGACTTCTAATTTCTTTTGTGTCTGTGTCTTCTGGACTTATTCTGGGTGGGCTGGAGGTCTGAGATTGCACCTGTTCCTTCTCAACATTTTCCTGTGTTCCTCTGAATCAGCTGGTTGCTGAGTCCCAGGTGCCTCCTGCACTGGCAGCCCATCTTGCAGTGCAGGGGATTGGGCCAGGTGCCTGAGTTCCTCTACTTTGAGGTTCCTGGGGTGGCAGAGAGGTGCAGGGCTGTGGCTCACTGATACTCCCCTGATGGTGGCAGGGCCTTGGGGAGTGGTTTCTTCTCCCACAGACGCAGGCTGGGGATGAGGGTCCAAAGGATTAATTTTATAGGATGTGAATTAAACTGAAATACTTGAAAATGGAGAGAGAGAGAACAAAAATTGAAATCTAAACTAAAATAACTGTATACTACCAGTTAGGAAGAAACATTCAAGAACTCTGGTAGTTAAAAAAGGAGAGAGAAGAATTATTAACTTCAAATCAGCTCTTGGATTTAAGGAATTTAGTTGTGAACACAAACACCAATTATTGGAAGGCTATAACTAGAGATATACCAGTGAGGGCCAAGGGAAAACTATACATACTAAGAAGACACTTGAAATAACAGGCTTCATTAGAACCACAGACTATCACAGAGCATTCCTTCTTCACTCTGCTGCAAATTATCTAACATGTAACTGTCCTCATTTAAGAGGGGTGTTAACTACGTACCAGTGTAAGACTTGCTAACTGGTGCTACCAAACATAAATGAGGTAAAGAAACCATAAGTAATAGGTAGATAAAGAAAATACTTCACAAGAAAAATCCAAGAGGTTCTCCATGTTTTCAACGAAATGACTGGCATGATGACTCTTCTCAAAAAATAATAAGAAAAAAAGAAAAGCAAGGAAAGAAAGAAAAATAGAAAGAAAAACCAGGATGAAGAAGAAAAGGAGACATGATAGAAGAAAGTAGGAAGGAATGAAGAAAGGAAGGAATTAGGTCCTCGAATTGTAGGCATAATAAGAAAAGAAAAAATGAAGGGAGAAAAGAAAGGAAGAAAGACACAAAGGAAAGGAAGATTTCTCCTCACTGTGGGAGTGCATCTAACAAAAGATGAAAATATTCAAACAGATATTGGAAGACAATAGAAGGTGATAAGTCAACTCACAGAGCTTAAGGAAAAAGGTGGGATAGAAATATAAAAGATCATGAAGTTGGAGGGAAGATGAATAGTAAACATTGAAACATCATGATTAAAAATGATGTCAGAATCATGATGGACAGGTTTGAGAAAAATCCCATAAAAAAAATTAAAGACAATAATGAAAATAATAGTACCGGGATCATAGATACAGAGGACATGCAAAGGAGGGTAAATATTTATGGACACTGCATTGGTTTTCTTATCAATGCTACAATAAATTATCATAAATTTAGCAGTTTAAAACCACATAAATTTGTTGTCTTACAGGTTAGATTTCCAAAATGAGACTCATTTGGCTAAAATTATGATGGTGGAAGGACTTCGTTCTTTCTGGAGGCTTTAGGGGAAAATAATTTTCTTGTATTTTCAAACTTTTAGAGGTTGCCTGACTGGTGGACTCTTTCCTTATCTTCAAAGTTAGCTCTATAGCATCATCAAATTTCCCTGGGAGCTGCTTTTATCCGCACATTCTCCTCTATGATATCTTTTAAGGACACTGTTATTACATACTCTAGATTAACCTAGAATAATCTTATATATCAACTGCCTCTGTTAAATCTCTTTTCTATGTCAGATAATTTAGTCACAGTTAAACGTACCAGAATATCTTTGGGGACATAGGCATTATTCTGCCTACCATAGTCACCAACATAATATATACTAGTGAAATTACAAAGTCTCAGGGATTGAAAAGAAATCACATTGTGTGACAGTTAAACTTCATTGTGTCAACTTGACTGGCTTTGGGATCTACCCAAGGAATTGGTGGAACACCCTTCTGGGTGTGTCTGTGTTGATCATGCAGATGTGCATGGCCTTAGGTTTCCTCACACCTTCCTCTTGGGCACTGTTTCCCTGCTCTGCTTCCTGGCCAACGTGAACTAACCATGTTTGCTGTGCTGTACCTTTCCATCATTATGTTCCTGCCTTGGGTCCAGCCAATGATGAACTGAAACTACAAACCAATTTACACCTCTCTCCTTTAAGTTGCAAGGGTCAGGAATTGTGTCCCAGTGATGGGAAAGCTGACAAATACAGAAAATTGGCACTGGAAGAGTAGGTTTGTTGCTATGACTACACCTGACCACGTGGCTCAGAAGCTTTTGGAAGATGTTTGTGAGAGGGATTTGGAAAGGAATGGAGATGTGGGCTGGAGAAGACTTAGAATACTACAAGAAAAGCTTGATGCTTGATTCTGGGTGGAGCACAGAAGACTAGAATGCTAATGTGAATGCAGACAGTAAATTTCAGGCTCAGAAGGTTTTAGTTGGGAGTAAAGATTCTATTGGCAATTAATCTAGAGGTCATGTATGTTACACTTTGCATACATGTCTACATTTTAACTATGTCCTGAGACTTGCAGGAAACCGAGATTAAGGGCTGTGCACTAAATACATTGAGTGAGGGAAATTTCAAGACAGTCCAAAATTCAGGCTGTGGCATGGTACTGCTGGCTGCAGCTGTGTTTTTGTCTTTTTTTGGCCCAATTCTTTCCCATCTTCTGTTCTTCCTTTTGTAATGGGAATATTTACCCTCTGGCAGTGGACCTTGGGATTAGTGTAACTTTTTATTTTCACAGAGAGTCACAGTTAAAAGTTTGTCTTGAGGCTCAGAGGAGACTTGGACTTGGACTTCTGAAAAATGCTAGAAATGTTGAGACTTTGGAGAGGTGATTATTATTTCCAGTTGTCTGCAAAATAACTGTACCATATTTGGTTGAACTATGACCTTGTGCTTATTTGGAAATTAAGGAGGTGTATTCAGAAGTCTAAAGGACAAGGGAAGGAATGTGACACTTACTCTTAATTGTGTCAATTTGATCGGCTTGGCAACCACCCAGAGAATTGGTGGAGCATGCCTCTGGGTAAGTCTGGGAGGATTATGGAAGCATGACCTTGAGGACTATGCATGGTCCTTTGCCCATCCTCTTGGACATTTCCTCTACTCTGCTTCCTGGCCTCCATGAGCTAAGCACCTTTGCTATCTCATGCTCTTCTGCCATGATGTTTCAGCCTTGTAACTAGTTGACCATAAACTGAATTTGCTAGAATTACGAATGAAGTTCAATCACTTCCCCGTTAAGTGTGGGCAGCATGCACTGTGTTGCACTGATGAAAAGCCGACTAATACACATAGTAATCAGAGACAGGAAGCTCAAATTACTTCAAAGGAGTAAAATTTATTTTACAATAGTTCTTATTTCCTTCCAGAAATAATCAATAGCAATAAATTAGAGTAAACTTTATACACTGGTGAGATATGCATGACTCAAGAATTTTATAATGTTTCAATTGTCCTTAAAGTATAAAGACAAACCGAACTTTTTAGCCTCAAATATATAAATGCTTATGCCTATTCATTCTTTTTAAAAATTGAATTTCATGTGGATGAAGCTCATTCATTTTAGAGTTGAGTAATTTAAAAAAAAAAACTCAGGAAGAGAAAAGTTAAATAAGATAATCAGTAGTGAATAGTGACAGCATTTCAACATGAAACCAAGCCGGTTGTGGTGGCCTACGCCTGTAATGCCAGCACTCAGAAGGCAGAAGCAGGAGGATCACTGAAAGTTGGAGGCCAGTCTGGGCTACACAGTAAGTTTAAGGTCAGCCTAAATTGTATAGTGAGACCTTATCTCAAAAAAAAAAAAGCATGAAATCAGCATAAATAATTGCTGAAATTATAATTGCAAAATAGAATATTATAAATGCCTTAAACTTGACCTTTATGTGTGATGGTTTGATGGTCCTTATATACATTCCTTCTTCCCTTCTTTTGTTTTTCAAAAATTTATAAATTTCTACCTGTGTGAGTCATTGTTCTTCGTAGCTAAACATCAGGAATCTGTTAGTGAGACTGTTAAAACTCACTTTATTTTTTTAACTGTCAGTCTTCATCTGAAGATCACTGAATCCAACTTCAAGACAATCATAACTTGTATGTCACTTGGTTAATCAACTTCACAGTTCAACAAACATGAATAAAACTGAATTGTCACGTTTTCTTCAAGTGGAATCTTGAACTTGTAAAGTTCTTTTGATATTCTACTGAATCCAGGTGACAAGGACGGTCTAGTTATATTCAAACAAGAAGCTAATAACAATCATAGCTCAACATTTACTATATTCTATTTAAGAAAGCAGAAACAATACAGGAGCTGAAGGAAATGAAGACAAAGTAGGGTAGTTAATTTGCAAGTGTTATTATTCTGTTAACTGTATGTGTTTCCTAAGATGACTCATTTATTCTCACTGTAATAGGGAGACTAATGAGTTCGTTATTTATGGTGCTTATATAACATGTTATTTTGAAGAAGAGGAAATTTAGGAGCTAAGAAAGGGTTTATCCTAAAATGTGTTTTTAACAGTGGAGAGTTATTGAACTAGCCATAAAAGTGTTGTATATCAAAGGTGCTCAGTAAAGAATTAGAACAGGCTCAGAATATGAAATTGTGAACAGCTCCTCTGGGTCTGTTAGACTAGCCACCAAAATCTTCCATGACAGCAAATCAGCAGAAAGAATGGGCCAATAGGTGGTGCCATTGCTGTGTGTAAGGCCGGGAGAAAACAAGAGGAAGACACTGGGAGAAAATATTTGTCAGAAAGAACGCAACAGCTAAACATGTCCCTAACTTCTGCATTCTCCAAAAGATGGCAGTGTCATTTCTTTGTCTCCCTTGTCTGACTTCTGTCATTTATCATTGTCTCACTGAATTGAGTTGAAGGCCTCTATTTTTGTGTTCATGACCAGAGCTATGGCAAACAGATCGTCTTCATGTGCAGGTTGCAAAGATTCAATAGGTCTCTACTATTTCTCATCTGATTTGAAAAGACATCTCACCTCCCAGGAATACAGGTAAATTCCTTCAGGGACAGAAGACTTTAAAAACAGAGGATAGTGGAAAATTTATATGATATTTTACAACTTTTGGTAAAAATATTCCATAGTTAGCATTTGGGAAAAGAATTAAAGGGATTCTTTAAACTCCTAAAGTAAAAAGACAGTTTTCAATAAAGCTTTTAAAAAATGTTTTATTAGTACATGTTTGCAGCAGCTAATGATAACAATTGTGGGGAATTGGTACATATACATAATACACCTTAATTCTTTTTCTCTCTGTTTTTTGTTTTTCATCCCTTGCCTTTTCCATCCCTCCCTGCTGCCTCCACATAGTGGTCTGCTTTGTATTTGCGGAAGGTCTGTTTTCATCATTTCTTTTCTTTCAATTCAAGTGAGATAAGGAAGACACAAGCTTAAATATCACATGATTTCTCCTGCATGAGAAATTCATATATGAGGATAGATTGAAGGGAAGTAAGGAGATCTTCAAATGGATGGAGGAACAAGAAATGGAGGGAGGGAAAAAAACAGAAGGTAAAGGGGCTAGAAAAAGGTTTTCAAAAAGGTTTTGAACAATTTAAAATAGTTCTCAAAAGGAACATTAGTTTGTAAAAGGAAAGGAGCAATATGGATAGTTCATAAATTGCAGTCTTTTTAAAACATTACATGTAAAGAATTGATTTTTTTCCCTTCTGTGATGGGATTTATTATATTATCTGGGATTTATCACCCTAGTGTCAGTCTTTTTTTTTTTGAAGAGAATAAAACAAATACAAAATAAAACAGAACGTTCAATCAAAACAGCAAAGAATGTCATACAAGACTTCAAGACAAAACAAAAATAGACCAACAATGATTACCATATCGCCTCTTCCTATTTTCAAGATAACTTCCCATACCATAAGGAATAATAAGATCAAACACAACAGAACAGAATAAAACCAGTCAATATAAAACAATGAAAACAATACAGGACTTCAAAACAAGGCAGTTGAAATACTACAGTGGCTACCGTAATGTATCTTGTTATCTTCAAAGTAGCTGTTTATATCATCAAACATAACAAAAACAAACAAAACAAAATAGAATAGAATAGCCAATCAAAACAAAATAATGAACATGATACAAGACCTCATAACAAGATTAAAGGAAATCAATAAAGGCTGCCATAATGCCTCTTGTCACCTTCAAAATAACTGCTCATGCCCTCAGGTAAAATACAGTCAAATAAAACAGAATAGAATAAAACCAATCAAAGGAAAACAATGAAAGCAATACAGGACTTCAAACAAGACTGCAGGAATACAACAGAGGCTATCCTGATGCATCTTATCTTCAAAGTGGCTGCTTAGACCTTCGCACATAACAAAATCAAACAAAGCAAAAAAGAATAAAATCAATCAATAGAAAACAAAGCAAGAAAGGCTTTGGAACAAGATAATAGGAAAACAATAATGACTGCTATAATCCATTTTGTTATTTTTGCAATAGCTGTCCATGCCATCAAATATAATAAAATCAAAGATAACTAAACAATAAAACCTGGTTAAACAGAACCATGAGAACAATAGAGGGCTTCAAAATGGAATTATAGATTAACAATGGCCCTTGTCTTCCCCCTGGAGACATCTCCTCCCCTTTCACCTTCACAACCTCTATTTTGTATTTTGGATCCCACTAATTTCCCCACTTTCTTATAGTAGGGAGACAATACAATGTTCACCCATGTGACTTTGAACCTTTTCACCCATAAGTGTGCTCTCAAGTTGTATCCATTTACCTACAAGAGTCTCAAGGTTATCATTCTTTATAATTGAGTAGCTTTCCCTTGTATAGAAATGGCATATCTTTCCTTTCCCTTCTGCAGTAGATGGGTAAGCTACCCCTACTGTTTTTTTTCTGGTTCCCTGTCACACAAAACATTGTTCTCTGTCCCCTGACTTTCAATCTATGAATTCCATTTTGAGTTAAATGTGTTCATTGGATAAAACATCTTGATGGATCCTGTCTCTCAATTCACTCTACCTGTGCCTCTTTCCACCAGCAAATTGAAGCTGTCTACATTAATGGTCATGGCCAACATGCACTGGCTCATCTCTGCCATGCTATTTTCCTGTCACTGGCTGTGTACTTTTCCCCTCCATTCTATTGTCTGTCCCACTTGGTGATTCCCCCCTGCCGATCCTCCTGGAACCATAGTCTTTCTCATCTCTCTCCAAAATGTCCTTCAGTATTCTCTGCAGGGCTGGTTTGGCAGTCATGAACTCCTTCAGTTGTTCTTTGTCATGGAAATATCTTGTTTCTCCATTAATTTTGAAAGCTAGTTTTGCAGGGTACATCAATCTGGGTTGGAAGTTGTTTTCTTTCAGGACTTGAAATATTTCACTCCAAGCTCTTCTTGACTTGATGGTTTGTATTGAGAAGTCTGTTGTAATTCTGATGGGTTTTCCTTTATAGGTGATCTGTTTCTTTTCTTGAACAGCTTTTAATATTCTGTTCTTGTGTTGAATTTCTGGGATCTTGATTATTATATGTCTGGGGGTAGATTTACTTTGGTTATGGCTAGCTGGAGTTCTATATGTCTCACTTATCTGAATAGCACGTCTTTCTCCCATGTTTGGGAAGTTTTCTGCTAGTACTTCTGTAAATAGAGTTTTTATGTCTTTCATGTTGACCCCTGCTTCTCCGTTGATACCTATCACTCATAAATTATTTCACTTTGCATCATCTTGCAGTCTTTGAATTGTTATTTCCTGGATCATCATTATTTTCTAGAGGTCTTTCCTTTCCTGATCACAAGCTGCACACCTGTCTTCAAGGTCTGAAAGTCTATTTTCAGTTTCTTTCAAGAGCTTTTGCCAGCTTTCAGTGGAGATTTTAATTTCCTAGATATCTCTTTGAATCTGTTTCATGCATTCAAAGTCTTTCTTATATTGTTCAGTCATGGTTTCCCTCATTTTCCTTTGCTCCTCTATTTTTTTATCTATGTCTTCTTTAGAGAAGCATAGCAATTCTTTTATTATGTTTTTCATGTCTTCTTTTACCTGAGATAGTATTTCTGTTCTAATTTCTTTTATAGCCTCATGGAGTTGTCTCTTTACTTCAGTTGCCATCACTGCAGAAACTTCAGGTGTGTGACTCTGGATCTCTTCCACATTTTCATCTCCTGGACTGGCTCTGCTTGGGTTGGAGTCTAGGGACTGCCTTTTGTTTCTTCATCCTGACATTTTCCTGGTTCTTCCAAACAAGCAGGTAGTGGTGTTTTGGGAAGCTCCCACATTGGTTACAATTTCTCTGGAGCATGACTGTTTGGTTTTCCTGGCCAGTGCTGGCGAGAGGTATCCAATGGTGGTTATTGGGTGCTCTGGTGCAGGGCCTGCTTCTGTTCATGGAAGTGTCCAGGGGGCTGCTGGAATGCATGCAGAGCAGGTCTTGCCTCTGCCTTCCCTCCGAGTTCCTTACTGGCAAGCGGCATCTCCTTTTGTCTGTTAGAATGTGCTCTGA
>RJWT010035389.1:0-13466 GCA_004365215.1 Cuniculus paca | reverse complement strand
ACACCCCCAATCCTGATCTAAATCATAAAAGGATATTCTCTGCAAAGAGAAGAGCCTGGACAAGTGCGCTGAGATGATAAATGGCACCAGAGACCCAGCCTAGGAGGGGAGGTGGCCATGTCAGGAGATGAGGCAGAGAGCCAGGCAAGACTTAGGGCTGGGAGGTCCATGGAGGCCGGCTGAAGACCTCGGGTTTATCCTGCTCTAGCTGGGACCCTGAGCAGCAGAGAAACCACATGACCAGAGCAGCCCATGGGAGCCATCACTCTGACTGCAGCCTGGAGGCCACGGTGATAGGGGCAGGGTGGTGCTGGGAACAGTAAGTAGTCACCAGGGAACCAATCCAGAGAAAGGCCACCAGCACCCGAATTCTAGCAAGAGAGAAAATGATGAAGGAATAGGGTTCTACACCATCCTGCCATTCCCACACATATCTGGGACCTGGCCACCTCCAACCCCACACTGCCTTCCCCTTGCCTGCCTTTCCTCTACCAGCTCCTCAGCCTTCCAGATAGGTCAGCCTCCTGAAAGAGTCTCCTCGGACACCCAGGTGATTAAACTCGGGGAGGCGGAGGCAGCATGCACAGTGGAGCAGAGGCAGAGCATGCCAAGCGCCTCCCCTCCCAGGGTCCTTATCTGATCACCCCAGAGCTCCCGTCACTCTTCACAGTTTATTATGTCCAACCCTTTCTCAGCTAGCCTGACTGAATTGTAGACCGAGACACAGATGCAGGTAGGTTCTGCTCTAACTGTGGTGAAATTTAAAACCTATAGGCATAGTATCCTGCCCTATCAGTTTGGATAGGTCCAAATTGATCTAGAAGCACTGGGATGTGTAGGATAATTGCTCCATCCTGTCCTGTTAGGTCCACAGGCCACTGGAAGCCCAGAGGGACTGACTCTGCCCCCAGGGAACAGATTCTATCTGTGTCAGGAGGTAGCATGCATTCTTGGTTGTTTCTTGAACCTACCGATGACTGTCACCAGTTGTCTGCCTTTTTCTTTATGGCGCTCTGAAGGTGAGGGTCCCCATAAAACTTCTAAAATCTTACAGCCTGCTGAAGGTTCTCACTGAATTCATGTAGAAAATGGCTGGAAACCTTGAGTGCCAGCAGCTTTTTTGTTATTAGTGGCCCTCCCAGTACTCAGAAGAGCCAGTGGCTACCAGCAGGCCTTTAGAACTCTTCCTGCCACCAAAAATGGCAGCTCCCAGTTTCTCCATCACTCTCTACCATTGTCTGCTTTTTCTACTGCTAGTCACCCTCAGTGTTACCAGCCTCAGCTGCTGGACACAGTTGACACCAGCAGCCTTTGGTGTCACCAGCTCCTATGTACAGCTCAGCATGCTTTACTCAAGAGAGAGATCATGAATAGGCAAGGACATGCCATCCAGAAAGAGGCTTTATTAAGATGTATTCTGTATTAAGGGGGTGCAGTGCATGGACTGACTTGCCAAGGAGTAGGGGAAGATTACTTATATAAGGAAAATAAAAAGGTGAACTTGCTCACGCAATGTCAAAGTTTTTCTTTGGTCATAGGTAGAGGAGGGACCCCTCGTGATCCGAGCTGTGTCTTGGTTACTTTTCTCTTGTCACTGGGACAAAACACCTGACACCCCAAGTGAAGCAAGGGAAGGTTTATTTAGCTTACAGTTTCTGGAGATTTCAGTCCATAATCAGCTGACTCCAAGGCAGGGTGGCATGGCACTGGGGCAACCCTTCAAGACAGCAGCCAGAGCAAAAGTGGGCAGCCATTCATGGCGGCTGCAAGCGGCAAGAGCAAACTGCACAAAAGAGGGAAAACACACCCCATTCCGACCTTACATTGTATGTTGGCTCCACCCCTGGGTGGTGCAGAGCTCACACCACCAATCCCAGCACTAGACAAGGAGTCAATCACAAATGCTAGATTCAGCCACTTTCATCACTACATGAGCTTGGGGGGGCCATCTATATACAAACCCTAACACTGAGAAAGGCTGAAGCGGGGTGGAATGATCCAGAGAACTATAGCATACAGTCACCTGGGATAGACCCATGTTGAAGTCTGTGGCAGCCAAGCAAGTATCTCTTGGAGCAGCCGTGGGTTGCCCAAGATAACTGGGGTGGCTGCAAGGCATCTGTGGCAGTGGCCAAAGAAAAATAAAAATTACTTCTTGAGGAGTGTTGAGCCCTTCTCTCCTGCCTCATCTGCACTGGGTCGTGAATGGTAAGTGGAAGTCCTGCAGGAAATAACCAGGACATTCCAACCTGAGGAGACCACATGGACAATGGCAGGTAGCTGAGATGTGCTGGGGACTGGGAGAAATTAGGTTGGGGAGCAGCCTGGATCATGGGGAGGTGTGAGTAAAGAGGCATTGGGTAAACTAGCCAGGGTCAACCCTGGAAACCATGCACCAGGGTTTGGGGTTTGCCCACAAGCAATTGGAAGTCATCTATTTTGTTTAAGCATGATGCATTTTGTGTTGTAGGAAGTAGCTAGAGAGACCACAGAGAAAGGAAAGATGAAAATTGATCTGGAAGCTGTCGTACGTCAGTGAGACAGAGAAAAAGGGACAGCTTCAAGAGTCACTTGGGATGTATCAGAGTTAAGTGCAGTGTGATAGAGAATTTGTGAAAACAGGAGCCTACCACACACCATGCTAGAGAATCTGAGGTTAGGTAATGCTTCATGAATTGCCTTCTAATATCTTAGGTGAAGTGAAAGACAGAACTGCCTAAGGATTTGGCAGACGGCAAAAAGAAAGAGATAGATGATGGTGTATGGGAAGAGTGGTGGCCTGTGTGTCCAGATGGAGGGCTGCTGGGTTTTTCAAAGGTCTGCAGTGGTGACATAGAAAGTGTCTGCTATAGAAAGTGGGGTTTCTCACTCCAGACCCCTGCAATGGGGCATTTTTGGAAGACTTGTTGAATGAAAACACATGATGAATGGCATCATCAAGGTGGACAGCTGAGTGGTAAATCCAGGCTGCAAACAGCACATGGAGGCAATTAAAATCAGAGGCATGGGCGAAATCACCCAGGGAGGGCCCAAAACAGAAACCTAAGGATACCAGCACTCAGGGTTTTGCTAAAAAGGGGTGGCAGTGGAAAACGAAGAGAACAGAAGACAGCAGATGCTGGAAAATGCCATGGGCTCAGTCAAGCTAGGTGAAAGTGCAAGAGGATCCAAGTGAAGCTTGGGCCCAGCATGCACAGTGGAGTCAAGGAGCCTGGGTTGTGGGAAACCACAGAGATGACTGTCCTTGAAAAGATGAGCACCTCTCTCCATTTTGGATAAACTTGGCCTTATCTCCATGTATTGATATGTACAAAGCTGGCTAGGTTATTTCTTTGTCCGTTCAATTGGCTTTAAGCAATGCAAATTGGGCTGGCTGAGGAACTGATGTATAATCTCTAAGGCAAAGTGACAGGTCAGCGTTACCCCACCCAGTGACTCCCCAAATACGTGGTTGAGCTGGGCAGGATGGAGAGCCATGCCCCACGCTGTTGGTTGGGATCGAGCCTTGAGAAAGAGGCTGTGACTTCCCAGGGCTAAAAGATTGTACATCAGAACTGAAGCACCGACCTCAAATTATTAGATGTTCCCTCAGTTGTTATGCAGATTGCTCTCCCTCTGCATTTCTTGCCCTCTGCATATCGTGGAGATGATCTCAGACCTCCTACTTAGCCCAGCTCATGGTAGTCATGGTAGTCACATATTTCCTGCCACTCATTCCCAAGCCACTCCCCTCATGGAGGATCAATAAAACCTGGGAAGGGCACTGGGTGGAGGCCTTTGTTCCAGTGAGCCACCATCTTGGCTGGACCTAGGACCCCTTGGCTCCCCACAACTGTATATATGTCTCGGTGTTTTTCTTCTCGCCGTGGGTTGCACTGGAAGTGGTAGATTGGAATTAACTGGTTGGAATTCCAATAACTTCTCCATGGGATTATAATTATAAACCTTCCTGAACCGCAATGAGGACAGGAAAGGGTTCTCTATACTGGGCAGGGCAGGAGGAGGCATTGGCCCACATGGTGTTGAGGCACACTGCAGTCATACCGGGGACCATTCTCCCTTCTCAAACAATAGTATGAGAATTAGCCCATAATTCATGGCTGTAAGAGAGGCTGCAGTGTTGATCTGGAAGACTCAGGTCTTTGTGATCAAAGGTAAGTCAAGAAGGGTGTTATAAGACCCTCCCCTCATCTCTGGGATCGGAGCCTCTGGGCCAATGGATCAATGCCACTGTTTCTTGTTGTGCACTTAGGAAAATATCAAGGTGGCTACCGTGTGAAGAGTTTTCTGAGCATGGTTTTGATCTTATGCTAGGAACATTCCCTGGAGAAAATAAAACAAAGCAAAACTGAAAGATGCATTGCGTCTTGGCTGGAAGTGTGGGTGATGGGATGATTGCAGAGATCCTGTAAGGAACCTAGGGAAAGGAGCACTCTCCCTGAGGACAGAAGTCCTACAAAGCACACGGCAACCCAGTTGCTCTCTTTATCCCTCGTGGTCAAGCATCTCTAAGACTTACCACCTATCAACAGGAAATTTCCGTTTACCAAAGAAATAGATAACTATTCATAAGAGACTGGAAATGAGAAGGCCTGAATATACACTCTTAACTCATTTAATTCCCACTTGTCATGCTCTTAATTACTTGTTTTTCTAGGTATATTCTCTTTCAGTGGGTCCTAGTTACTTGCTTTTAGTTGATTTTTAAAATCACCAATTTTAGGACCAGGTGTGGAGCTAATCTAATCCCAGCACTTGGGAGGCTGAGGCAGGAGGATTGCTGTGAGTTCAAGGCCAGCCTACATTACATAGTGAGTTAAAGACCAGTTTGAACTACACAGAAAAACCCTGTCTCAAACCAAACAAACAAAACCCAAAATCACCAATTTTAGAGGTAACACCTCTAACCCGTGGATCATGATGGTAACCATAGACAGTTTGAATACACATGTGAAGAGCACAGATTACTTCCTAATCTCCAGTTACCTTTCCAATACTTCCATCCATTGATATCCCCAAACCCTCTTCTTGAAGAAGCAGATTTGAGACTCTTCTGTCTTCTACTTGGCCAACTTTTGAATAAATTCTTTTTTGCAAAAGTCGTTTTGGTCATAAGCAAACAATATAGCAGCCAGATGGACCTGGTTGGCCATGAAGAGCTTGTACACTATGTTCACTTCCTCTGTGCAATCGTGTCCATTACAAATCTGTTGTATGTTTCCACAAATAAGAGTTTTTACCATATATAAATGTTTACAATTACCTCTGAAGATTTTTGTATGTATGTGTGTTGGGGGGAGTTGAATCCAGGGCCTTGCACATGCTGTGTAAGTGCTTTGCTGCTGAGCTACATTCCTAGACCCTTAAATTTTTACTTTGATACAGGATTTCACCAAATCACGCAGGCTGGCCTTGAAATTGTGATCTTCCTGCCTCAGCCTCCTTAGTATTTGAGATTACAAGTGTGTGCCACCAAACTGGGTATCTCTGAAGATTTTTAATAGGCATGTGATGGGTCAGGACTGGAAAATTTAACAATGATACATTGACTTTCCAAGTCCACTTGTTTTCTCTTTTTCTACTTTTCATAATCATAACGTAACTATATACGTACCAGTTAGTGTTAATGCTTTTTTTGCTGGCAAATACATTCCAACAGACACAAGGTAGATTTTAGATTTTTGTGAATAAAGACAGGACGTTTAGGAGCTTGAGAAAAAAATTCAAGAAAGATTCATTTGGTAGATAGGAATCAAATGCAGGTTTCTTGAGAAAAAGTAAAGAATCTTTAATCCACAAGCTTTCTTAAAAAAAAAAAACTAGTATCTTCTATTTCATTAACGATGGAAACTGATCATGTCTGCATTCTTCCTTTCCCTTTTTATCAATTGATAAATCAGAATACAGTACATTCCACCTGTCATTCCTTCCTTCACCCCAATTCTTATTTTTCTCATGAAAGCACAGTACTAAATAATAATCATTGATGGAAGTTTCTGGAAAGATGAAGAGAACTAGATAATCATAGCCTGAAGTCATGGCCACGGCACAAGGGATTTCCATGGGGAAATCTGTGGGGTGTCTTTTAGACAATTTTATTTTAACAATGAACTTCACCCTTCAAAACCAATTTTGGAGCAAGCAAGCCCAGTCTGGGAACTAGCACCATGCGCAGGCCGCCGCCAGACTGGGAACAACCAAACCCCAGCCCCAGCAAAAAAGAAGTACCACCACCACCCCTCCATAAGGGACCGGCTTATCTGGAGAAACACAGGCTGTGATGAGAGCTATCAAGGTGAAATGCAATTGGATGCCTGTGGTGCTTTGGTGTCTCACTGACGTTGCAGGTCTAGGGCCCGTGGTCTGATCATCTGTTTGGAGGATAGTGGTACACAGTGTGGCATCTAAGGGGGATCTCCTTCTGAAGGTTGTAGCCATTGTTGATTCCCTGTGGTCTTGTTTTGAAGTCTTATATTGTTTCCATTGTTTTGTTGGGTTGGGTTTTACTCTCTTTCCTTTATGTTAAATCCAATGGCAGGAGCAGTATTTCAAAGATAGCAAGATATATTATGGCAGTAATTTTGGATTTACTATTGGCTTGTTTTGAAGTCCTTCATTGCATTCATTGTCATATTTTTACTATTTCTATTCTATTCTGTTCTGTTTGATTTTTACTATGTCTGAAGTTATCTGCCGCTATTTTGAAGACAACAAGAGGCATTATGGTAACTATCGTTGATTTTGTAATATTTTGAAATCCTGTATCACTTACACTGGTTTGTTTTGATTGGTTTTATTCTGTTTTATTCTCTTTAAAATAAAAAAATAATAAATATTCTGGACTGAACACTTTCACCATTAGGATCACTTTGGTTCTGAGTGTTTTTGTGGTGCTAGGAACTGCCTTGCAGTATCACTGCAAAAAACACAAAGGATGCAATTATGTGGGGATTTGGCAAAAGGTCGGAATTCACCCTCCACCCTTTCTCTTTCTTCACTTACTTGGTGCTAAGGATTGAGCCTGCAGTCGCCTGTCCATGCTAAGGACGTGCCCTATCTCTGAATTATATCCTAGCCCTAGATTTTTCTAATGTCAGCAGTGGTGCTGTTAGTGTCAGTCACCAGCTACTGAAGAAAACAAGGCTCATTTTCAGACTCCCACATTTAGGCATATCTGGGAGATTCTCGGATCACAGTGGGACTTCAGTGCTGCACAGCCGGTTCTGGAGGGCAACAATCTCAGACTCAGATGAAGGATGAGAGTTTGGTTTGGTTGGATTCTGCAGCCTTTCTGACCACAGCTGGAAATGTTTTTTGAGAGCTATCCAGTTGGAACTTTCTCTCATGTGTGATGAGAACGATGTTCTTTTTCTTCTTGTTTGTCATGACTATCGAGAATCAGAGATTCTTTTCAGACCAATACACTGGGGTCTTTATTGCCTCCAAATTTTTAAGATAGAGCCAAAGTGACACATATAGCAAAAGCATACGATGAATTTAATCATTATTTTCTGAAAGGAAAAAGCGCAAGTTTGAGTGCAATCTGAGTGACAGCAATTTAGCATGACCCAGTCTTAAAAAAAAAAAAAGTGTGTGTTTGTGTGGGTTAGCTCAGTGTAAAGGTCTTGGGTTCAATCTTCAGTACCACACACACACACACACACACACACACACAAATGGATGTAGGTGTAACTTCATTTGGTGAAGTGATATGGATGTTTGAGAAGAGAAATATAATACCAATTATGAGTTATTAGCTCCCGTTTATTAGAATGTACCATGTTCTGGTTTTCTTTGCACTAACTGCTTCATATACCCCTTCTTAAACCCAAATCACATTGTGATCCATCACACAGCAGTTGGTCCTCTGGGTTGGTGCTGCAGCTTCTCCACATCTCTGTGGCTACTGTGTCCCTTTCTGCTTCACTCATCCTGATGTGCGCATTTTCTTTATCTGAGCCCACTTCAAATTCCTCTTGGAAAGTAATGCAAATTCATGAAACAAAGATTTGGAATGTTTTCTGGAAAGCAATGAATTATGAAGATTTTATTTTTCTAAAATTCTAGAAATGGGAGTTTTATTTATTATTTTTTTCCTTTGAAAATTAATGTGCGAGGCTGGGTATAGTGGCTCATGCTTATAATCCCAGCTACTTGGGAGGCTGAAGCAGGAAGATTGCAAGTTCAAGACCAGCTTAGACAATTTAGCAAGACCCTGTCTCATTAAAATATTAAAAGGGCCAGAGATATAGCTCAGTGCCAAAAAGCATCTGCCTGGCAAGTGCAAGGTCTTGCATTCAATTCCCAATACCAGAATAATAATAATAAATAATAAAATAAAATAGCAGGGAATGATGTAGCTCAATGGTAAAGCACTTGCCTACCATGTGTACAGCCCTGGGTTCAACCCCCCCAGTACCATGCATGCACACACACATGAAAAGTAACATACATCTTTTTAAAAAATTGATATGTAATAATTACATATATTATTACATGGGGTAAAGGGACACTTCAATGCATGTATCCAATGTATAATGATCAAATCAGGTAATTAGCATTTCTATCTCCTCAAATACTTATTACTTCTTTGTGTTGGCACATTTTGAAATTCTTTTTATTTAATATATATTTTTCTGAAACAGGATATTGCTATGTAGTCCAGGCTGGCATCTAACTTATGGTGATCCTCCTGCCTCAGCCTCCTAAGTGCTGGGATTACAGGTGTATACCACCATACTTGGCTCGCCTAGTTGTTTATAAAATATAAATAGCAAAACATTATTATTTACTATTGCTGTCTTAGTTACTTTTCTTGTTGCTGAGACAAAATATCTGACACCTAAAGTTAAAAGAGGAAAGGTTTATTGTAGCTCATGGCTTGCAGAGGTTTCAGTCCACAGTCAGCTGGCTCCAAGACAGGGAGACATTGCAGAGGACAAAGAGTTCATGGCAGGCATCAGGCAGCAGGCAGCAAAAGCAGCAAGCAGCAAGTCACCACAGCAACCCTCTTTCTGTTCCTTAGATTTTTTTTTTTCCAGCACCAGGGATTGAACTCACAACCTTGAACATGCCTGGCAGGTGCTTAGGCTGCTGAGCTAAATCCCCAGCCCTTGTCTTAAGACAGGGTCTCGCTATGCAGTTCAGGCTGGCCTTGAGCTCACTCTGTAGCCCAGGCTGCTCTTGAACTCACAACGATCCTCCTGTCTCAGCCTCCTGAGAACTGGGATTACAGGAATGCACCACCAGGCCCGGTTTGTTCCTTAGATTTTACCCAGGCTACCTACCCTTAGGGCAGGTATCACTTATACCCAGGGTGGGGTACTCTTAATCCTATCCAGAACTATGCCAAACCAATCAGTGGACTAATTTAGTAATCATACACTCTTGATCCCAGCATCACATACTCCAGACCCAGTCACTTCAGAAAAAGCCCCACCTATGACCACATTGGGCTTTGGGGAGGCATCTTGACACAGGTCATAACACCTGCCCTATGTAACTGTACAGTATTTTGCTACCTATTATTCAATCTTCATCTACTTCCCCTTGTTTTGGTTTAGATCTAAAATATACCCCCTCTGCCATTTCTCATTCATGCGCAAGGTGACTGGCTCATGGAGGCGCCGTGCTCATCGGTGGATTTACTCCTTGTGAATGGTAGGAGATGGGGCTTGGCAGGAAGAGGCGGGTCACTGGAGGTGGGACCCGGAAGGGTACTGGTGGTACCCTTCCTCCTTGCTCCTCCTTTCGCTGCTGCTTCCTGGCTGCCATGGGCTGAGCACCCTTTTCTCTGCTGCTCCCCTCTGCTGTCTTGTTCTTGCCTTGGTACCAACTAACCATGAGCCAGAACTATGAGCCAAATAAACTTCTCCCCTTTTAAATTGCAGGAGTTGAGTGTTTTGTCCCAGTGACAAAAAAGTGACCAAGGTACCCTTTCTCCAGTCTCCTTCCCAGTTTGTAGCAAGTAATATTCCACTCTTTACTTCTATGAAAGCAAATTTTTTAGCTTCCATATATGAGTGAGAACGTGCAGTTTGTCTTCTGTGCCTGGCATATTTCATTTGGCATTATGTCCTCCAGACTCATCCATGTCACTGAAGATTACAAGATCTCATTCTTTTTAATGACTAATATTCCATATATACATATATAAGAATATATTATATTTTATTTATCCATTTATCCCTTGATGCATATTTTACTGGTGAGAAAATCATTCTAGTTAAATTATTCTGCTAGTGCTTACTGTGTAAAACAATGGTATTTCAAACAAAGCTGAGAAGTCTTGATTTGGGCTCAGCAGGCAAAATATCTATTGTTGTTTCCATACCTGTCCAAGGACTGCTAAAGGGTAAAATTACAAAAACTCACTATAAAAATCTTAATTGGCTTTATTTTTTATTTAGAATTGGGTAACACTTTATTCCATGAAGTAAAATAAATATTCTATGGGATGAGCATATAGGTTGGTATAGACAAAGAAGAAACAAAAGAATAAAGTGAGCAAAAGAAAAAAACCGGAAACTAAGAATAAAGAGTGAATTGGCCATTTCAAAGTTACTTTCCTTGTTAAGTTACTTTCCTTGGAAGGGGAACTGGGGGCAGGAAGAGGGACAGAGAAGAGACAGAATAATAGCAAGACAATTGATTGATCACTTTTGTATAAGGATTAAAGCAAAGAGAAATTCATCTTCATGAAACTGGCCTGTTTAGGAAACTTAGCTGTTCTCTCTCCTGATTTCTAGGAAGGCGAGATACAAACCTAGCTTCAGTTCTACTCTGGTTTGTTGCAATTCCATGTAAGAGCTCAGTCCAAACGCAATAGTCTTCCATAATGTTTATTCAACAGATCATAAGGGACATGTGTGTGGCATATATTCTGAAAGGATGTCTTACCCACTGTCCTTTTTGATATAAAAAAGTGCAGTCATAGACACATAACAATAACCTAACTGAAATATAAACTTCAAAGAGAACTTACATTTCCAGAGAAGAGGACATCTACCCATTGACAAGAGCTCTTGCCCTTGACAAGGTATTTTGAGGGACAAGTAATACCTTCACTGGACAGGCAGGAAAACCCTCTGCCACCGGCAGCTCATCCCTGTCAATACATTACCAGGTTTTCGGATGCTAGAGTCTCCTTTTAGAGCTGGTTTCTAGATCCTTTCTGTCCTGATCAAAGAATTAATTGGTCAAGAGAAGCACAAATGTTAGCAAGGTTTTACCTTTATTAATGGTAGGAAGAGAAACAGACTCTGCAGGTAGAGTTAGGGCCAAATAAAAGTAGGAAAACAGGTATACTCTACAGGATGAGAGCAGGCTGCAATCAGAGAATACAGTAGCAAAAGCTCAAGGTGGACTGTCCTTATGTATCACACACTCCTCAGGCAGAGGTCAGGTCAGCCATCCTACCAAGACCATCCCAGCAGAGTTCTCTGAGAAGTCCTGTGCAGGGCTTTGGAACTGTTCTGTGCATGCATCCTGGGAGTTTGCAATTAACAGGTCTCACTTACTTCCCCAGCCAGCTTTGCCATGCCCCAGTCTCCTTCCTCAATTCGGGCACTGTGAGGTTGGCTGGGTCCTCCCTGTAGGATTGGATCTCATCTCTGATCGCAGTTACACTCTCAATGGAGAGGCTATGGGAAGACAGAGAAGACACGAAGCTACGTTGCTTTCCGAATTGAAGGTGTTTGACTCAAAGATCCCCTCAAGAATTTTTAGGAGCATCCAAATAAGGTTTTAAAGGAACAACAAAGCAAGCAAGTCCTTAAAATCCAAAGTTCAGTGTAACCTTTGTTATTAAGAATCCCTATTTGGTAAGGCTTTGAGATGAAATAAAGAGGCCTGGCCTTCACATTTTTTGCGTGTTTTAATGTTCTGCCTTTGTGAGTCCTTATACTGACCTAACGTAAGAGTGTGTGGGAGAATGGACAAGGAAAGAGATGAAAGGATTTTTATTTACTCATAATTACACTACCTGCCCTGACTGGAAAATACTACTATTGTTGTGTCAAACGCTGCAAAGCTAAATCTTCTTTGTGTGTTTACAAGAAGGCTACAGTTACGTACAAAATATGGATAACAAAACATTACCAGGAAATCTAATAAAATAGTAGCAGTGGTTGTCTCTTTATGTTGGGGTTGTGAATGTTTCATTTTCCTTCATTTTCCAATCCTTATACACAAAATTTATTATCATGCACATATTTACTAAGAAACTAACACCTGAAAAAAATTTAGCCTTGTTTTTCAACTTATATTACACCTCTCAAGTCTACCTACTCACTGCTCAAAAGTCAATCCTGGGGCGACGAGAGTTAGTGGAAAGGAAATTAGGTTTGTTCAGAGGCTGGCACCGTGACAACTTGGGAGAGCTTTCCTCCCCGGCAGAAAAGACCATCTTGGGAACTGAGGTGTTCAGAAGGGCTTAACTCCAGAGGAAAAGGAGGTTCTGGGGGCAACAGGTAGGAAGATCATGCGCTAAATGAGGTCTCTGTCATCCAACACATATGTCTTTTTCCTTTTTTTCTGGCTGGAGTATTATAATTGAACTTGGCCTCCTAGGACCAGTATCTAAAATTCTTCAGGTGAACACATTCTTTTCTGCAAGTTAAACCCCATAGTGACACACATGCTTTATATATTCTGATGATATCTGTGGGTCCACAGATGTTCTGGATTCTGTACATCTAAAGAATGACTAGCCTTAATCAGTTAGATGCAGTTTTTCTTTAGAAGTTAGAAGGCCAGGCAAAGAGAAGGGGGGCAATTCTGCTATGGGTAACTTCCCAAGCAAGTCACTGCTGAACTTGCACATGTTGTCTGAAAATTCTATCAAGCCTGATCAACATCAACCCTGGCAGTATGTACTATTGTTGAAAAATTTTTCAGAGATCGTGAAGTTTATCTTGCAGGGCTGATGCACAGCCCAGATTGAGGACCAATGACCTGATGGTTTCCACACACTTTCTCACTATTCTGGGTGTAACTCTCTTTGAGGTCCATGGTAAACAGGACTCTAAACCAGAGTCACTGATGCTGAAGGGAGTGTCCACAGCCACCCATTATTGTACACAGCTGACAACAGGGTGAGGGTCTCCTGGATGGATTCACGGGAGCAAGGCTCCCCATTGAGGTTTTCATGTCATGTATTTGCTTACTAAGCACTAGAAAATAGTCAAAATTCACTCTCAAAGCAATACTCTTTTAAACTCATTTTGAGAAGTACAGATTTCACAACAATCATGGAAATAGGAGCGGGTTTGTGAAATAAAATGTATACGAGATAATCCCAGCACTTGGGAGGCTGGGGCAGTGTTATACTAGGGCTTGGGTGTTGGAGCCTCCTTCTAGATGTGGTTTCTAGGCTTTTCCCGTGCTGAACAGAGAATGGGTCAAGACAAGTGTAAGATGCAGCAAGGTTTTACATTTATTAAACATAGGAAAAGAAACAGGCTATA
>RJWT010035387.1:0-13464 GCA_004365215.1 Cuniculus paca | reverse complement strand
AGACTCAGTGCTCAGTAGAGTTGAGAAGCACCCACTAATCTAGTGTCTTATGGCAGTGATTATTGTCAGTTCTGTGTCATGACAGAAGAGGTAGAGGACTATGGTGGGGAAGTCCAAGATGTAATATTAAAGGAAATTTAACCTGGGTGACCTGGCTAAAGGGGTAAATTCTACTACTGGGATTCAGTTAGTAGAGGCCAAATCTACCAATGGAGGAGATTGGGCTAGAGAAGTGACTTGCTAATTCTTTGTACTATAACCCATACCTACAACCCATATGCATACATAACATTTTATATGTAATGAAGTTTCATGGAACAGCTCTTACCCTATCATGCTTGCAGTGTACTGGTTTTTTTTTTTTTATTTTTTGTGGCATCAGGATCGACCTTGTGACCTTGTGCTTGCCAGCGGGCGCTTACACCACTGAGCTAAATCCCCAGCCCTGTACTGGTATTTTTTGCATTCTTTCTCATTCTACTCTATTAAAAACAAAAACAAAAAAGTGCTGGTCGTGACCTATTACATTGATTTCATGACCTGCAATGTGACAGTGGATAAAATGATCTCAAAGGGCTCTTATCAACTGCAGGGGATAATAATTTACCAAGCTGTGGTCATTAATATACTACTATTATGATTTTTGCAATACTCACACACCTCTATTATTATGAATTCAATGTTTTTTCTTCCATTTGATTCATTAAGATATAACTTATTTAGAAAGAAAACTAATGGAAAACTTATAGTACTTGCAATAAACAAAAAGTTACCTTATAAGTAAATGCATAAAAAAAAAACTAGGCAATACTATTAATTCTAGTTACATGCTGTTGCTTTTGGAATGATCTAATTCTGAGCTCTCCTGTTTCTTTGGTTAAAGGAAGAAAGAGATAAACCAGATAGAGTGAGAGAGAGAGGGAGGGAGAGAAAATAAGAGAGGGAGGAGACAGAGAGAAAGAGAAGATTAAGATTAAAGACACAGTACCAAACAGAATCTTTCTTCTTCAGTGAATGAGCATGATTGAAAGGAATGAAGAAGGAAATAGTTTTCTGAACATGTGATTGAGAGTGGTTTAATGCCCTGCATTCATTGGTGTTACCTACTTCCATCTCCCAGAATCCTAGGCCCAGTATTTCCTGTAGTGGGAATGAGGAGGGAAGGAGATGAGTTTCCACAGGATCAGATACCTAGAGGGCTTTCTCAAACTGTAATGAACATTGGAACCCTCTGGGGATCTCATACATGTCTCTGATCAGTAGGTCTGCGATGAGGCCTGAAGTTCTATTTTCTAGTAGACTCCCAGGTCCTGTTGGTGGTGATCCAGGGACCACGGTTTGGGTAGCAGGGCCCTTGATCCCTCTGTCTTTTAGTCCTACTTACTGGGGACTGACTGTGAATCCTGAACCAAATCAGAACCTCTGTGGCTCTAGATTCCAGCTGGATATAAAGCAATCCCTGACATCTTTCTCTTATGAGTCCATTTCCTAATATAAATAGAAGCAACAAAGCCTTTGAGTGGATATCTAAAGGGTACCAAACTTGACTAGTGTCTCACATTCATAAACTCATTTAATCCTTACAGTAAACCCATGAAAACTTGTTAACTTCATCTTAGGGATGAGAAGGGGGCTGGCATGGAGATAATGCACACAGGGTTTTTTTCTGCTCACCCCCTTCCTTAATGACAGAATCTTTAGGCATCTGGCTTTTATGAGAGATTCCGTCTAGACAAAGCCCATGTCCCCCATTTCCCCCCAAGGGCTAAATTTGGTGTTAATGGAGCAGAAATAGTTATTAATTTCCTAGTGCACCATTGAGAGGTTAAATGAGAGACCAGCTGGTGTGCCACCCAACTGTGTGTAATGGCCACTTCTCCTGACTCAGGCCAACAAGCATTTGTAAACCCTATGGCAGCTCCTGACCAAATGTTCCCCACCTTGGGTGCCATTCTGGTGCCCACTCAGATGGGTCAGTGGGCACTGTGTGCTGTCTTTGGGTGCAGAAACTTCAGAGAGCAAAAGTAGGAGCTGATCCTTACTCCAGCTCCTTAGAACGGAGGGATGGGACACAAAACAGAAAAGTTTTTTCTGGCCTGAGGATCCTGTTTGTGGCTGGTCAGCTGCTACGTTTATAGCCCTTGTAGCCTGTAGTGTCCTTAACCTCCTCCCTGAGTCAGATACCTCATTTCTTTTCCACGTGGTTGGGTGCATTCTTGGATTCAACCAACTACAAATCAAAAATATTCAGAAACAAATGCTTCTATACTGAACTTAAGCTTCAGAAAGGAATAATGACTTAGACACAATTTATCTACCTCTCTGTTGTCCAGAAACTGTCAGTGGGACATTTCCACATCTGGTCCAAACTGTCTTCACCATTCCCTAAGCATCCACTCTGATTTCCCAGCACCCAAGCACACTCTTTCTGTTCTAGCCATCCCGCAGCAAACCCGTGCTCTGGTGAGCTCTCTAGCTTCAAGCCTCAGCTCAGCTATCACAGTGTTCAGCAAGTCCTGCAGGCCTGATCCTACCACTCACCTCGGTGAGATCCTCAGGTCACAATCCCTAACTTGCCTCATTTAACACTTTCTTAACTATCTTATGGTATTTAACTCTATAGCAATGATGGTGAACAGGTACATGTGTCATAGGTTCGCCACCACTGCTCTATAGTGTTTTAAGCCAGTTGTCATTTCTTCTCTACCAGACTCTAAACTCCTTAGGGGTGTGAAGAATAACAAAGACTGCATTATAGGGTGCCAAGCATTGTCCTAAGCACATCATGAACAATATCCCATTTAATCTTCCACAATCTGCTGAGGTTCTAGTTATTTCTATCCCATTTTATGGATGAAGGCACTTTCCCCCCAGGCCTCTAGAGAGGTTAATTATTCCCTTAGGTCACAATCCAGTTCTGTATGGGTGTCCTCACTGTGCTCCTTCCCAGAGGATGCCCAAATACCAGGGCCTTCAATTGGAGAACCAGATTCAGGGTTGGGACCAGGTATCTATCTATATGTTTGAAAAACTCCTCTGCTTGGAGACTGGATCACTTAACCACCGTGTTTTCATTTCCATTCATCCTTAACTGGGTTCTTTCCTTGGCTAGACTATAGATTAAATTGACATAAGACAGACGAACAGGAGAAAAACCATTTTAATTCCATGTCCATGCAGGAGAATGCCATATAATATGAGACTAGAAGGCGCAGATGATTGAAGTGTGTAGTCAGAAATCCAGATCTGTGAGTTCCACATTTGTGGATTCAACTAAGTGCAGGTCAAAAATATGCATGGACAAAAAATTTGTCTGTGGCTTGGGAGTGTAGTTAAGTGGTACAGCATATGTTACCATGTGTGAGGCAGTGGATCAGTCCCTGGCACAACCCAAAAGCTTCAGTACTGAGCAGGGGAACTTTTTTCCTTGTCATTATTCAATAAATAATAATAAAGCTATTTACATGGTATTTACATTGTTTTAGGTGTTATATGTAATGTAGACATGATTTAAAGTATACGAGACAAGGGTAACCCACTTTTCGGGCCCCTTTCTTTCTCACTTAGAACCTATCAATAGATTCTTCCTACTCTTAAAAAATAAAGTATATAGGAGGTTGTATATAGATTGTATGCAAATGCTGTACCACAGGACTTGAGCATTCAAGGATTTTGGTTTCCAAGGGGTCACAGAGCCAGTCCTCCAGGGAATGACTGCATACCAAGGGATGACCATGTAGCATCCTGAACTACAAAAAGGAATTGTGGCCTGGACTTCTGGGGAATGGTGACAGTGTAAGTTATGGGAGAGTAGGAGATGAATTGTATAGCATTGCTTGTTATGAAGATTGTAAAAAAGCAAAGTTGTCTAGCACAGTGCCCCTTCCTGATGGAGGTACTAATGTAGATATCCTTTGTAGATGTAAATTTCTCTTAAAAGAACACATTTTCAGAACTTCACAGGCATCTATAGTATCTCAGAATACCCAGCTCAAAATATTGGCAAAGAGATGTATTTTGGGGTGCTGTATTCTAGCCTCCTACAGTCATATTTTGGGAGTGTGTCCTGAACCCCAACACCCTACTGAGCACCAAGCAAGTGGGATCTTGGCAATGCTTTGTGATCATTGATGGTGGTTATTTTTATCTACCTACCTACTTACCTAGCTATCATCTTTTGATTTTCTTAGACGGGATCTCACTCATAACTCAGGCTGGCCTTGAATTCATGATCTTCCTGTCTCAGCCTCCCACATGCTGTGATTAAAGGCAAATAATGGACCAGGTATAGTGGTACCTGTCTGTAATCCTAGCACTTGTGAGGCTAAGGCAGGGGGATCATTGTGAGTTCAAGGCCAGTGTGGGCCGCATAGCGAGACCCTGTCACAATAAACCCCCTACCCCCCAAAAAGAGGCAGATGCCAAGATTGTAGGCATGTGCCACAACACCCAACTTGTGGAGGGGTTTAGAGGCAGGAAGCATGCTGGGGCACTGAAGTTGGCAGTCCTAGCCTATGGTCACCTAAGGGAATCAGGGACAAGGAGGAAGCAGAGCTGGGTGCAGAGAGGGCAGGAGGGTGGTCAGTAAAGGACACTGGAGAGATAAAACCAGTGACCTTTTCTTTGCCTTAGCCATAACCTACAGCTTGGCTTGAACCAGAACATATTAATCACTTGGAGTGTGCTGTGAAAATGCCTGTTCTGATTGTGCAGGTGAGGACCAGCCTCCTATTCTGCAGTTCTAAGGAGCCCCCAGAACTCTCCACACTAGGTGGGAAGGACCTAGAATCCTGCCACATCCCAACCAGCCCAAATTTATTCACTCAACAATCCAGCACCACCTCACCCTCCTTTCCTGTAGGGTAAAATTTAAACTCCTTAGCATGGCCTGGGAGTCTTGCCAGAGACAGGGTGCACCCCTCTGTAGCACAGCTTCCCCTCCTCGTGCCCTAACCTCTCTCCCAGTCCTCCAGACCCTGCACCCAGTCATAGGTGGCATCTTTTCACATGTTGTCTTTTACCTGGAGCAACCCTCTTGGGCATCGCTTGGCCAGTTGAGGATGAAGCTGAAGATCACCTCGGTGGGCAGTCACTGGCTAGGGAGTGGCCTTGTGCCTAGATTCCCATCCCAGTTTTCCATGTCCCTGCTTGTGATCAAGGTCAGCCATGGTCCCTGGGCTTGCAAGAGAAGTGTGGAATCTGGTGATTTAATTGTTCTGCTTGGAACATTTGTTGTTCCTTGCCACCTTTGTGTAAAAATAGAACCGAGAATGACTGAAGTGATATGCCACCTTGGAGTCCAGGAGCGTAGAGGTGGGGGTCCCTCCTGGGGAAGGTGTGTGCCAGGCCTCTTTGGTGGCCCCTACCGTGAGCTGTGGGGAAGGAGGGGTGTCATGAGCTAGCTGAGCTGTCCAGCATTGTGGTCTGGGTCTGTGCCCTGGACTCAGGTGGCCTGCCCTCCTCCTCCCACCTTGGGTCTCATAACAGTTCTTATTCTGAAGTTTTCTGTCTTGGTTGTGGAGCTATTTCAGGACTTCCTAAGGGGTTTCCTCTGGAGCTTCCTGAGTTTTTCCTGGGCTTTCTGCCTTCATATCCCAGCCCGAGGCAGGGATGGCTCCTCCTATAAGGGATGTGGGTACCATCCTAGCTGAGGGCAGTCCTCTCTGGCACTGCCAGCCCCCAGCTGTCTGCCCACCTGAAGGCTTCCTGATGCTCTCTGGTTTTAGGATGCAGAGGCTGTGTCTCTGTAGGAAGAAATACCTCTTTTTGTATGTAGAATCTGATGTAGGCAGGTAGTTGAGGGCTATTTCTCTGACTCAAGGGAGGCCTGGCTCCCCCTCAGGAGTGCAGGGGGAATAGGCAGGTGCTACTTCTTGGGACAGTTACCTGGCTGCTTACTTTACCCCTTTCAGCTTCAGTTTCCTCACCTACCAAATGGGAACCACCTTACCAACCTCAGGAAAGAGTGCTGAATATTTTAGCATATAAAAATACAGGATGTTGCAGCAGGTCTGTAGACCCAGCTACTTGGGAGGCTGAGGCAAGAGGGTTAATTGAGCCCAGGAATTCAAGACCAACTTGGGCAACACAGCAAGACCACATCTCAAAAAACAAAACAAAGATGAAACCCAGATGTTCAGTTAACTTTGACTTTAGATATGCAGTGAATAATTTTTAAAAGTATAAGCCCTTCCCATGCAAAACTTGGGACATGTATATACTAAAAACGTGTTTGTTGTTTATCCAAAGTTCATATTTCACTAGATGCCTTGCATTTTATCTGGTATCCCTATCATCAGATTCAATAGTATGTATATGACACTTTGTGAGGGTCCTATCTAGACGTTCCTTGCTATTTTACTGCTTTCCTCTCACCCTGGAGGCCAAGATGATGAAAAGTTTCTATGTTGTCACAGAAATGTCACTGACTAGCATAAGTTTTTGCTTCAGTGATAATGAATATTAAAACTGAAGCTGTGATACGAATTCACAAGGAAAAACTTTAATCAGAAAGTTTATTATCAAAAAGGAACAAAGCTCTTATCTCAAGGACTACAGCAGTTTGCTTTCTTAATTGACATCCTGATTTACTTCCTCTCTTATTGCCCAAAGTTGCAGGTGCCTGCTTACTTCCCAGGCTGCTGCTTTAAAGTCCTGCCAGTGGCCTCCTGTCTCAAAAGTACTGAGATTGTTTTTATAGAGCTGACATCAAAAAATGATGTGATTAATGGAAAGATGCCAGTGATAATCACTGAGAGCAGTTCAGCACTTGCTCTGTGTTTCACACTGCTCCCATGCAATTTATTTATTTGTCTTTTGTTTAGCAGTCCTGGGAATTGAACTTCGGAGCACCTGCATGCTAGGCAAGTGCTTTACCACTGAGCAACACCTTCAGCCCTTTTTATTTTGAGACAGGATCTTGTTAATTAGCCCAGTCTGGCCTTGAATTCATTCATGATCCTCCTGCCTCAGCCTCCTAAGCAACTGGGATCACAGGTGTGCATCACCATACCCAGCTCCAAGCACGTTATGTATATTAACTCCCTGTTATTTATAATATTCCTATGAAGAAGACACTATCTTCTATGAGGACACTGAACATGAATGAGGTAAACCATCTGTGTTCTTGCTCTTTGTGGGGACGCTGTATTGCTGCATCTTGTTTATCAGCTGCCACATTTTTTTCAAGGTCAAGGACATGGAAGCCTACAGGGATGGTTTCACAAAGCAGGTGATAATGCAGCACGGTCCCGGGGGAGGCGTGACTTCTTGGCTTCCCCTGTAATCCTTTCATGGAGAGAGGGCGGTAAGGCATGAAGAGCACACACAGGGGGTTTTATCTTCCTGCCTAGCACCCTCTGATGGTGTGGAGATGCGGACCATGTGCCAGCCTGCCCCAGTTGCCAACACACCCTGAGTGTTTACTGACAGCATCCCCGAAGTGTTCCTAACTGGCCAGGCTCCAGGCCTGTGTGAGGTCAGTGACTGGAAGTCCTAATTCCTGGTCATTTTAACATACTAATCCACTAAGAATTGTGCCACTGTGTGGTGTCTTTCTTCTTCTTGGGTACCATTATGATTTTCCAGGACAGATTTTTTTCCCCATTTCATACAATAAAGGTATGGAGTGACTGAGGATTAAAAAATTCCTAAAACTAGAAGAAAATTATGTGCTGCTGTCCTACCTCCCAGAAGATCCCTCTTCTCTGCTCTTCTCTGCTGCTCAGGCTCTGGCCACACAGTGCAGCTAACAGTCCCACCTCCCAGCACTAACTCTGGATGCTTACACCAAGGGAGATAAGTGGAAATGAAGGTCGGGAAACCAGTAAGTGGTACCTCCCCTTCCCCAGAGGCTTGGCTGGCTCCTTGAGGCTGGGTGAGCTGAGCATCAGGTGCCTGCGTCTTCCCTGAAAGCTGCCACTTGCCCACCTGTCCTCTCCCAGGCCCACCCAAAAGCAGCAGTGTGGAAATGCCGATTGCTACAAGGAGCTGCCCGCTCCTGTCCCTAGCTTGGGGCCAGATCAGAGTTTCCAGAAGCCAAGGTGCCTTGCTTGGCCTAACACCCAGATTCTAAGACTTCTTTTCTTGTTTTTCTACTTTGGACCTCCCTTAGCCCAATTTCTTGGTGTGGTGGTCTTTTCCCATTTTCCTGGTTTTACTTGGATTAATTCAAAGAGAAATCTGCCACCCAAGGGCTTTGTGTGTTTCTTCTCCCGGCTCCTTCTAGTTCCCTGCCTTCTTCCTTTTTTCCCTGCCCCCTCCTCCCCAAGGGGCTCCTCAGTGGGTGCTTGTTGGGAGGTTCAGAGAGGCCCTGGTCCATTCAGCAGGAGAGCAGAGTCCATACCTGGTTGGTCATTGCTTCATCCATAGGATGCAGTGGAAACAGGCGGCACAGCCAGATGAGGAGTGTGGGAACTGGTACTAGAACTGTGGCTGAGTTGTGGGCGGAGTGAGGACAGGGCTGGTCCAGACCTGCAGACAGAGGCTAGGAAGTGAGGGCTTACGGGCGGAACTGCCACCTTCAGTGGAGCACACAGCCTGAGTGGCCCATAGGGAGGAGCAGGGATTGGGAGAGTGGGTGCATGTGGAAATATCTCAGCCTCCAGCCCCCGTCCCTCGATCTCCTGCTGGGAAATAAAACGGCAGAGAGGCAGGGGAAGGACCTAGTGGGGCCAGCTTGTATTCAGGTAAAATCATTCTCTCTGAACCTCTCTTCATCACTCACCCCACACACACAAGGGATGTAAACACAGACCTATGTGTACCGAGGGTTGTGTAAAATTCAGGTAGGAAAATGAGTGCTGGAAGTGTGTGTTAGCCATACTATGTCACACCAGAGTGAGGGGTAATTACTGTTGATAAAACACTGACTGGGAACTAGCACAGACAAGTATTTTACTCACGACTGCTCAGAGCCTGTAACCTCCAGAGGATGAGCAGGTAAAGGAAAGAGACACAGCAAGTTGCAGAGCATGGATTTGAATCCCAAGTACCCCGCTTAATGTCCAAACACATCTGGCAATGAGATGTACCTCATAGGGCTGGTTTGGGGTTGAGAGGGGAAATGGATATTGTTAGCTGGTAAGAGACAGAGGACCTAACAGATCTCCTTAGCCAGGTTGTAAAAAGCCTTGACTTCTAGATTGGTGGAACTTTCTGAAAAACCCAAGATTGACGCTGGGTAGGTGAGCTCTGAGGGCCTCCATCCTTGGGTACCTGAGAACGATGGTGTGACTGGGCTGTGAGTCCTCTTGGTTCTGTAGAGCGGGAGGCCGGGCTGGCCCCTGTCCTCTTCCCTGAAGGTTGGATGGTGACAGTGTCTCCACTGGACAAGTGTCTCACCACAACAAATTCCCATGTAACTGGTTTCTTTGAAGCATAGACCTTGTTAAAGTTTGGTGATTGCAGTGGGATGTGCACCATCTGTCCCGCTCTGCTTCTGTCAGCAGAGAATGTTAACACCTCCGTTAACCTGGCCACAGGCTCTGTGGGGCGTCTGCTGCTCATCTGGTATTCATGCAGTGTGTGTTGTGCTGGTGGTATGAACTCAGCACCAAAGGGATAGACATTTTGTCCATTTTGTTCTTACACCTCTACCTCCCAGAATAGTTCCTGAAACAGAACAGTACTTGTTGAGTGAGCGAATGAAGGAAGGAGTGAATGAGTGAGTGATTGCTGGTCTGGATTTGGCATTCTCCTTAGGGACAGAGAGACTCTAGTACAAATACTGATTCAATGAAGCGGTTACATCTTTGAGCCTCAGTTTCCTCGTTTGTAAATTCAGGGTATAACTTGTACTCACTGGTGTGGCTGTGAGGCTGACATTAACCTCAGTTATAAAATGTGTGTGAGTACCTGGCCTGTTCATTAAGTCCTTTTGTGTCCTATAGTAATACTACCAGAGGCATAGGGGACACAAGCCCTCGGGCTGTTTGTGGCTATGTCTGTGCTCTCCCCTCAGGTCTACCTTGGCCTCCTGCTGAAGGTCCTTCTCCTCTCACCCCTATTCTCTCCAATAGCACCCTCTGTCGGGAGTGGCATCGCTCCCAGGGGCTTGCAGTTCAGGGGCAGCATCTCTCACCCCTTGACTGAGCCCAGGCCCCAGAGGGATTTGCATAAGTCCTGTTTCTGGGTCCCCTCCTGAGCATCAGTGACTTTGGGCCAAAGCCACAGAAGGGCAACACTCTTTAATTAATGGTAGTAACTGTCAAGAGTTTATTGAGTGCTTACTGGGTACAGGCCTCACCTACTTACTTCTCTTGGACTAGTGTCTCCATGACTAGCATAGAATTTTTTTTTTTTTTGCAGCACCGGGGATTGAACTCACAACCTTGCGCTTGCCAGGCAGGCGCTTAGACTACTGAGCTAGATCCCCGGCCCTTAGCATAGCATTTTAATAGGTCTGATTTCCTTTGTAGTTCATGTATTTTACTTGCGTGCATTTAAAAACATTCTTCAGAGAAGGGTTCATTGGCTTCACCAAACTGCCCAGGGTCCATGACACACACAAAAAATGAAAGGTCTCCGGAGACTTGTTGCCTGGAGTCTGCGAATCCCAGGTTCCATTTACTCTGTACAGAATTCAGTCTGTGCCAGACACCTGCAGGCCAGGGCTCTGACAGTGACTTTCACTGAGCTGGAGACAGGAGACCTAGGTTCTGGTTTCAGTTTAGCCACTCCCTGGCTGTGTGACCTCAGTGCTTTCCACTATAAAGTGTAAGGGTTGGACTGCCCTCTATGTGTTTTTCACTTTTATTTTACATGTGAAATATGTCATATATGTAAAAAGGCATATAAAATGTGATACAAAGCACTGCAGACATAACAACTTAGACAGCTTAACAGCTTAAACAACAGGGATGCATTGTCCTGCGGCTATGGAGGTCAGAAATCTGAGGTCAAGGTATCTGCTGGCAGGTGGCTTCTTCCAAGGGCTCAAAGTGAGAGTCTGTTTCAGGCTTCTCTTCTGACTTCCAGTGGCTCATGTGTGTCTTCGTAGATGTCCCATCCCAATCTCTGCCTTCATCTTCATATGGCATTCTCTGTGTCTCTGTGTCCCTGCTTCCCTTCCACAATGACACAAGTCATGTTGGATGAGGGCACACCCTGAAGACCCTGTTATTAACTGAATTACCTATGTAAAAATCCTGCTTCTAAATAAGGTCTCATTCTGAGGTATCAGAGTTAGGTTTCTAATATATCTTTTGGGGGAGGTGCAAGGATGCAATTCAATCCACAACATTGCAGACAGAGGTACCTACCGTCTTGAATTTTGTGTTACTCATTTCCTCTTCGTTGTTTTACTACATAGATATATATTCCTAAATAATATAACTGTTCTATTGCCTGCAATTTATTTATTTGGTTTTTTGTTTGGTTTGTTTTGTTTTTTGCGGCACCGGGGATTGAACTCACGACCTTGCACTTGCCAGGCAGGCACTTAGGCCACTGAGCTAGATCCCTGGCCCTGGTGTTTTTGAGACAGGGTCTCACTGTGCCGTTCAGGCTGGTCTTGAGCTCACTTTGTAGCCCAGGCTGGTCTCAAACTCACAATGATTCGCCTGTCTCAGCCTCCCAAGTGCTGGGATTACAGGCGTGAGCCACCACGCCCGGCTGTTTGTTTGGTTTTTTGGAACTAGGGTCTTACTATGTAGTTCAGCCTGGCCTTGAATTTGTGACAGCCCTCCTGCCTGAGCCTCCCAAGTGCTGGGATTATAGGCATGCGCCGCCATGCCTGGCTTTTGCCTCCAATTTACATAAATAGAATCATAGTATGTGTCTGCGACTTGCCTTTTTTTCTGATTAAAATTATGTTTTTGAGGTTTATCTTAGTTCTTGCCTATAGCTGTAAATTATTCATTGTTAAAGCTGCCTAGAATTGCATTGTAGGAAGAAACTACAATTTAGTAGTAATAATGTTACTCCCACAGTTTGGGACAAAATCCATCAAAAATATTTCTTTATTTCACAAAGCAATACCTAGCCAATCCATCAGAAATATTTCTTTATTTCACAAAGCAATACCTATCCTTGGTAGGTAAGATGTTGCTTTACAGTACATTCGAAAAGGTGACCCATCAAACTGATTGCATGATCACTAGTGGGCCAACCCGCCTCTGGAAATAACGCAGGACTGAATGCACCCCATCGAGAATTGTGTGTCTGCCTGTGGTTCTGTGCCTGGCAGGCAGACCCAGGCCATAGCCCTGCTGGTCTCACCAGCTGTCTATCTACATACCCGTTCATGCGAGACTACCTACCGTGCCTGCAGGTTCTCACTGTTCCATCTGTCTCAGTTGTTGGCTTTGCCCAGCTCCTGCTGGACATGTTCTAGCTGTGGCTTTGCCCTTGTAGTTGCAGCATCTCATGGGCTGCAGCCTGAGCAACCAGTGTGCTTAGCATGTTAGAAATATGTGCAGTACTGTATGTATCACCAGTTTAATCAGGTAGCAAGAGAGAGGACAGTAGCTAGGACCAGACTGCCTGTGTTTGGCCACACGGCAGCTATGTGACTTTGGGCAAGACACGTGATCTCTCTATGTCTCAGTTTTTCATCTGTAAAATGGGAATAATAATAGTGCCATGCCATAGGGATAAAATAATTTATTGTATATATATACGCTATTATTATAAGCTTGCTTGTGCATCAGGGCCTGAAATTGATCTCATTCTTTCCTAATATCTCTGGACACAATAGCTATGCTGGAAAGAGGTCAAAATACATGGTGAAAAGGAGGGTGGCAGTGTTTAGAAGAGCTGGTTCTGGGCTCAGGCTGGTGCATTCAGATTTCCTCTCCGCTGTTAACTGGTCCTGTGGCTGTGAGTTGTTTAACCTCCCTGTGCTTGAATTTACTCTTGTCCAAAATGGGGGTGATGGTAGAACCCACCATGTGATTGCTAAGAGGATTGAATGAGATAAGGCACACAAAGCTTTTAGTACAGTGTCTGGCTCAGCTTTCCACCCTATTACCAAGCTGGAACCTCAGGAGATGGCTTAAAAAACAAAGAGAGGTTTAGTTTTTGTTTGTTTTTTTTTTCCTATGGAACACTATTACCCTCTGTGCAGCGAACAGCCACCTGGCCTGATTCTCTTACAGCAAAGGCTGACTTCTGAGAACTGCTCCCTTCATGAGGGCATTGTGGCTGGAGGCCTAGGCTTGTACCCTACAAAGTGTGGTCTGCTTAGATACAGCCTTCCTTCTGGTGTAGGATAGTGGGGATTCTAGTCTTAATCAGGGTCTCCATTGGGCTCCTGTGATCCTCAATGAGTCACATCGTTGAAATTGACTGAAGGGTTCCCCAGGTACCAATCATGCAATGCCTGGCAATGAGTACCTTTCCATTTACTTCTTAATGACCAGCAATATCTGGTCCCCCACCTGCCTACCCTTGTCTTGTTAGAGATGTGGCTGCGGTGTGGATGAGGATAGTATGGGATGTCATCGGCCTGAATCATCGTCCCAA
>RJWT010035386.1:0-13478 GCA_004365215.1 Cuniculus paca | reverse complement strand
CCCCCCACCCCAGGGCTTGCAGGGCCAGGCAGTCAGGGACTGCTGGTGTCACTGCCCCCTCTGGCTGCTCCACTCTACATCAGAAACCCGGCTCCCTTTCACCCACCTAGCTCAGTTCCATAGTGGGATTTATTGCTGGTTACCCCTGTCTGCCCCAGGGCAATAAATCAGAGCAGAGCAGAAAGGTAACCACGCCCCGTGTGTGGTATATAAGAGTAGAACTCAGGGAGCCACGAGGCCTCCGTGGACCCAGAGGAAGCCTGAGACTGGGCAGAGGCATGGGCCACTGGAACAGAATGCTGCACTGGGGACTCTTACTGGTCCTCTGGGGACCCTGCACCTTCAGTCTCCCCACAGACACAGCTGCCTTTAGACGGTAACTTGGGCAGAGAAGGGGTGGCTGGGGTGCAGGGATCCCTACTTTCCTAATACCCCTACCCCACCCCACCCCGCTTTCAGATATATGGGGGTCATCCATTCCTCAGGACCAGCCAGACAGAGAGGTATGGTCCTGTCCACAGTGGCACTTGTTCAGCTTAAAGCTTTGCCTTTTGATTCCTGCTAGGAAATTCAGAGATCACCCTCTGGGAGCTCACAGGCTAATTATTAAGAAGGGCAGGGGACAGGTAACTGGACCAGGGAAGCAGCATGATATAGGAGTAAAATGCAAGTCTTCTAGAGTTGCCTGGGTTTAAATTCTGCTGCTGTAAGTAGCCCTGGAACCACCGGCCAGTTCACTTCTCTGTCTCAGCACCTCCCCTTTTTTTTCAGCATCCCCTTTTTAAAACAGGGATCATAGCAGAACCTACTTCCTAGGGTTGCTGTGAAGATGTAATGAGATAATGCTTGGGAAGCCCTGGGCACGTGTGGTAAGACCCCAGCCGCCACTAGTGCTACAGTGCAGATCATCGGCCAGGTTCACACAAAGGCTTCTGGGAAAGCCCCGCCTTCCATTCAGGCCAGGCCTGTGGGACCAGAGAGTCCTTAAGACTGGAGAAGTGGGAAGGGCAGGGAAAGAGGTCTCTGTTTGAGGACAGCACACGGGGCCTGCAGAAGCCTGAAGGTAGGAGGGCAGGTTTAAGCAGCCTATAGTTGCCCAACCTTTAAAAGGCTTAGGACTTCACAGAGTCTTACTTCGACTCACTCCAAACCATACCCCCAACAAACTCAACATCCCACTTTACAGATGAGGACGATGAGGCTCCAGGAGGTCACCCAGATGGGGGTGAGGCTCTGTATATGCTTGGCCTTTGTTTCCAAAGCTTTTCTCCCTGCTCCAAGGCCCCCAACCGCTGGAGGGGACGTGTGGGGCAAGAGCTGGGGACATCCCAGCAGCCCCACCAAGGATGAAGAGAGAGGAAGTAAGAAAACGTTTCCCTGTTCTCATCCAAAAGAGAAGAATGGAATCAGGCAAGGTGTGGGGAGGGAGTCAGGTTTTTGAAACACTCCGAAGAATGTTGCTACCTGCTTTGTGTAGAGCACCGTGAAAGGCACTGTGGGAGATCGGAACGGATGAGCACCCTTCTGTCATCACCTGGTACACAGAAGGTACCTCGAGTGTGAGCCATGGGCAGCCTGTTTATCCTGCACAGTGTCTCTGAGGGGAGTGCTTCCAGTAGGCCCGTTTGTATGCAGGAACTAATGGGAACTCACAGGAGGCCCAGAGAGGTTAGGTCATGTTCTGAATCACACAGCAAGCAAGGAGATTCAAGTGTGTGTGGTGCCTGCTGGGTGCACCCAGTGGAAAATAGAGCAGGAGCCCAAGGAAGATGGAGAGAGGGAGCCCAGTACAAGCTGAGGATCTTGGGTAAGCTTCCAGGTGGGGTACATGTGGGCCTTGCAGGGTTAAAGAACCTGGGGGTGGAAAGAAAGGTACTTTCTGAAAGAGGAATGACACCAAAGTAAAGGTCCAAAGCAGGGGCTGTTTTTAGCAAATGAGGGAAATATACCTTCTATGAGGCCAAACCTCTGATCCTTCACTTTGCCATCTGTACAATGGGAGTAATAAAATTCCCCACCTCATGGGATGGCTGAGGATCAAATTGTGAAATATTCTGTGAACGGTAAATTGTGATAGGAATATAATGCATTTCTACTACAGTATTCCACTGAGAGATGTGAACGTAGCCTTCATGTTCATGGCCAAAATGAGAGGACAGTCAGTAGAGGGAAGGAAAGGAGAGAGCAAGCCACAAGGACTCAAGCAGGAAGCAAGAGGGCATCTCTATAGGCCTGGAGAAGTCTGTGGCAAAGACAGGTTGGCCTTGGCGCTGGAACCCGTGGTCAGTAGCTTAAGACACCCTTCTCCAGGCTTCAGTGAATGACCTCCATGTCATAGCCTGGGGGACTCAGGCTGCAGGTTTTGAGTACCTCCATTATATCTGAGTCACCCCCCCAGCCTATATTTTTTTTAACTATAAAATAGGATTGATGGCCAGGCCTGGTGGTGCACGCCTGTAATCTCAGCACTCAGGAGGCTGAGATAGGAGGATCATTTTGAGTTTGAGACCAGCCTGGGCTCCAAAGTGAGCTCAAGGCCTGCCTGAATGGCATAGTGAGATCCTGTCTCAAAAAGACAAGGGCCAGGGATCTAGCTCAGTGGCCTAAGTGCCTGCCTGGCAAGTGCAAGGTTGTGAGTTCAATCCCTGGTGCTGAAAAAAATAAAATAGGACCGATGGTCTGCAAAGCCATCGTGAAGTTTGCAAGGAGTTGGGGCCAGGGATGTTATGACTGCTGTGTCCCCAGGGAGTAGCTTAATATGCTATGAGGTCCTAGGCCTCTTTTTAATTCTGCCTGCCAAAGGTGACTGGGAGGACAGGGACCCAAGGCACATCTTTCTGAGGGCGAGGTGCACTGGCACTGAAGATGCTGCGGGGCTCTCCTCCCTGAGGTCCCAGAGCCCCGCGAGCTGCTATTGGCATCTGCTGCCACCTAAAGGCCTGACGTGGCACTGCCTCCCTGATCCAATATTGAGGGGGCTACGACAGCCTTCCTCTCCTCAGAGGGAGCATCATGGCATCATTGCGTGCTTCCTGTCTGTCTCCCTGCTGGAGTTCCTTAAAAACAGCAGAGACCTCCATTTTTACATCTCTGCCCAGTGTACTGAGGCACACAGTGAGTGTTAAACACATGACGGTGAGAGGGATGGAAGAATGGAGGGAGGGAAGGAGGCAGGGAATAGGCTGGATGGATGGATGATGGATAGGTACATGGGTGGCTGGATGGATGAATGGATGGATGGGTGATGAATGAATGGGTAGATAGATGGACAGACGGACAGACAGATGGGTGCACAAATAGCCTTGTTTAATCAAAATGAAAAGGTAGGAGAAAGCTAGAGGTTTATTTAAAACCAATCCAGGTGACTCAGAGGCTTGTACATTTTCTTTAGAAACCCTAAGACAAAAAGTAATTCTCCGATGTTTGGTCAAAGAACCGCAGTAAACACACTAAAAGCAGGGACCCGGGCCTCTAGCATTACTACTGAGGCATACAAGACTCTTCTGTCCTTTCTTTTCCCACCCTGGGCTAGGATCTTCCTCAAGAAAATGCCCTCAATCCGGGACAGCCTGAAGGAGCGGGGAGTGGACATGGCCAGACTTAGCGCCAAGTGGGGCCAGTTTGCCAAGAGCCTGTCCTTTGACAACAGCACCTTCCCTGTGGTCCTCACCAACTACCTGGATGTGAGTGCCTGGCTCAGCCCCTCTCTCCTGCTCCATCCTCTTTCCCTCTTGGACCTGAGGCTTTCTTTGCCCCAAAGATGGCTGTGCTGGGCTGAGAGACAAGGAGTACCCGAGTATCCTTCAAAACTCCTATTTTACACCACGCAAGCCCAGGGCACAGAGTGCAGGAAGGAGCCCAGGCAGGAGTCAGCCCAGGCCTCAAGTCAAGCACCACTGGTGGGGGGTAAGGGGTGTGTGACCTCAGGTGGGATTCCTGTGACCTGGGCTGGCACCACCTGATGACCCTTGCACCAGTGGCTCTCAAGGGTGGCACCTTCCTGCTTCGTTTTCACTTGTTTTTATTTTGCTTTCTTATCTTGCTAAGCCTCCTGGGTCCTAGTATGCTAGGAAACAGTACTAAGCCTCGTCCAGTCCCTGCAGGACAACAGGAAACCCAGAGAGGCTGTAGAATCTGCCTGATCTCCCCGCCAAGAGCCAAGGGTGGGACCAGGCAAGAAGATCCAAGACCCACAGCCCAGAGTTCCTCCAGCGACTTCTTCCTCTTTACTCCTGCAGACCCAGTACTATGGGGAGATTGGCATTGGTACCCCACCCCAGACCTTCAAAGTCATCTTTGACACAGGTTCAGCCAACCTCTGGGTGCCCTCTACCAAGTGCAGCCCTCTCTACGCTGCCTGTGGTAAGACCCAGACCCTGTAGCGCCTGTCCCTCAACCCCCCGCCCTGCCCCAAGTGGGCAGTCCTGCCCCACCCAGCAAAATCCCCCCTGCTCCCAATGAGATGCTTCCTCTATGCATCTGTACCCCCTGACCCTGGGAGGAGTGAGGACATCTCCCATCCCCCCAGCATGGCCACCAAGGTGAAAGAACCAATCCAGGAGTAGCCTGGCCACCCCAGAAAGCCATTTCCCAGACTCCCTAAGACTGAGACAGGACCAGATTCACAAACGCATCCCTGGCCATTACACTCTTCCATCCCCAGTCTCAGTCAACAGTCTCTTACCGCGCACCTAGTCTGTGCCCAGAATCTTCTCTGGCATTGCCAGTGTAATCATTTACTTTCAAATGCTTGGTTTGACACACACACACAAAAAAATGTCTCAGAGGTTTCAGCACAGAAGGGTCCCAAAACACAGTCCTTATTGCTAGAGCACAGTTTCCAAGTACTGACCTCAGGGCCACCCCATGTCTGCACCTAGGTCCCCACCAGCCAACCCCACAACTCACCCTGCCTTTGAGCCCTTGCCTGGGTCACTCTGAGTCTTCATCCCTCTGCCAGATATTCACAGTCTCTACGACTCCTCAGAATCCTCCAGCTACATGGAGAATGGGACAGAATTCACCATCCGCTATGGATCAGGAAAGGTCAAAGGCTTCCTAAGCCAGGACATGGTAACTGTAAGTGGGGCTGCCTGCATTGGAGGCGGGGACACCCCCGCCCACCTCGGAGCTGGGGAAGCGAGGAGCAAGTGCTCCGTGGCATCTGGCTGCAGAGACAGAAGCCATAGTGGAGCCACCCTGAGTTCCTGGTTCCCACAGGGTAACGGGTGGAAACTCTCACATCTAACTGGCAAGTAGGCCCAGCCCAAGCCCCACAGCCTCCAGCCAAGACGCTGCCTGAGGTCATCAGTTCTGTCTGGGATCTTAACCAGGCCCCAGACTAAAGTCCACACTCAGCATATTGTTGGCTCTGTGGTTAGGCTTTGTTTTAGGGATGAGCACAGATGAAGTTAGAGTTTGGTGCTAGGGTCAAGACCTGGTTCCTTGTTCATTTGTGTCTGACCTCTCCCAACCTGGAGGGTCCCAGCCTCTGCCATGCCAGTTAGAAAAGGGGTCCAGGCGGAACCTAAAAGGAAATCAGTGTGGCCCCACCCCTGTCCCTTGTCTGTGAAGTCAGGGGAAAAGAGCAGAAAGGAGGGACCTGGCTATGCTGGAGAAATCCTTAGCTTGTGATGGGGGTGGGAACCAAAACCTAGTCCTGCTACCGTGAAATTGGGCCACTGGGGGTAGGGGGTGCATAGAGCTCTTGGCTATCGCTGCCCAGCAGGACCACCTTCTTAGCCTGTGCCCTTGCTGCCACTGGCCATTTCATCCTAAAGACCTTACAGCATAGATGCATGCTGAGGGAGCGGGTGTGCGTGCAGGGCTGGTGAAGTTGTCTTACCCCAGATTGCTGCACCCAGGAGCAGGTGTGGCTCTGCGGCTCCTGATGTAGAAGCCCAGCTCAGACCCCAACCAAGGGGTGAGCAGTGGGCTTGGTCTCCTCTGGTTCTTCTTCTCACAGGTGGGAGGAATCACCGTGACCCAGACATTTGGAGAGGTCACAGAGCTGCCCCTGTTACCCTTCATGCTGGCCAAGTTTGACGGGGTTCTGGGCATGGGCTTCCCTGCACAGGCCGTCGGTGGGGTCACCCCTGTCTTTGACCACATCCTTTCCCAGAGGGTGCTGAAAGAGGATGTCTTCTCAGTCTACTACAGCAGGTGGGCCCATGACCGTGGGGCCCAGGGCAGGGTGGGAAGGCGGGGCAGATCTGGGGAGGTAGAAGAAGAGTCTTGGCAGGATTTATGAGCTCCTGATCATGTGCTGGAGCCATTAGCTGGAGTCATTAGCTGGAGCCGCCCTAGCCACTATGGAAGCTACTGCTGACACTGAATCAATTAGATTTAAACATGTAGCTCTTTAGCGGCACCAGCCCTATTTCCAGAGCTCAGCGGGTAATGCCCCCCATATTGGATAGGGCAGCTAGAACAGCTCCATGTTCTCATGGACAACGCTGGCACAAGAGGAGAATGCAGAGAGGAGCAGGGCATTGCAGTGACCTGGAGGCTCCCCTGCGAGGACACGGAGCTAGCCAGCTTCATTACTCTAGCTTTTCCATTTGTTCATTTGCTCAATCATTGATCCAGGTGATACTAAAGGCCACATGTGGTGGTCAGCTCAGAGGGGCAGAGCAGTGAATACAGTGAACAAGACAGTCCCTACCCTCAACCTCAGTTCTGGGCTGAGGCCTGACCTGCTCCAAGCTGCTGGGCTTGGAAAGATGGTGTGAGGTGTGGGATGACAAGGGGTCACACAGGCAAAAAGAGGTCAGTGACAGGGAGAAAGGCATTGGACTCTGCAATCAGGAGTGATTTTTCTTGAGATGAGCCCTTTCTAGAGGAAGTGGGGGCCAGGCCAGGTGGCAAGCTGTTAAGAAGCAGAGGTGGGTGTCAGAAAGTGGAGGTCCCAACTTGTAGGCTGCCCTGGGAAATTCAACAGGGAAGGGATATGGGGCTGGGCGTGGGGTGAGATCCAGCGAGAAGCAAGGAAAGGGAGGTGGGTGTTTTTAAACGCTAGAAGATGCTTGAGCAATGCTTGTGGGTGGAAGACAAAGCCAATGGAAAGCAAGAGATTGAAAATATGGAGAGGAGACAAATGGGGGTACAGGAGCTGGGGCCACAGGGTGGAGGGGACAAGGAGCCAGCCAACAGGAAAAAGCCAGGCTCTGCTGGGCAGAGGGCTTCTCCTTCACCTAGCGCTGGGGCATCCAGGCAGATCCCAGGGTGCTGGGAGAGGGTGGAGGGAACTCATGCCACTGCACACATATATGCACAGAATGTTTAAATGGCACTTGCACAAAAGAACATATGCACACCTACATACTCGTGCACATACACATGCCTCTGATACGAACTCTAGAAAAGCCCATCACACACACATGCACACTCTGAAAACCAGTCCTAAGGAGGCCCTGAGCCAGAGAGGCACCATGCAACCTGCAGGATGAAGGCCGGGGACTCAGTCTCAATCTGGGCCCCAGGAGCCCCTGAGGCTGGATGACTTCTAGCAAGTAACTTCACCTCTTGGTGACTTCATTGCCTGAAGGATGAAAAGACAGTGCCTGATTCCAACCCTAGCAGACAACACAGCTGGTGAAGCCCACCTGGACAGAAACCTTCCTCTCTGCTGTCTTTCTGTCTGTCTCTTTCTCTCTCTCTGTCTCACTCTGCAGAAGTCTAAGTAAGGAGACAACCATGACCCTCCAGTGCTTCTCCAGCCCTTGACCCAGAATCATGCCACCCACCCAAAACTCACCTCAGCAACCCTGGGCCCCCTGGAAGCCTGCTCTCTGCCCCTGCGTCCTGCCCTCTGCACACCCCACCCCTCCCCGAGCCCCTCCCCCAGCCCCTCCCACCTGCTCAACTCAAGTGAGGGGGTGCAATTTGCATCTTGCTTGCATCTGCTAGCTATCTTTGTACTTTTTTCTACACCCTCTCTGGAGATTTATTCTTGGGTGCAGCTGGACCTCCCTGCACAAACCTCTGGCTGGGCTTGGAAGGAACCTGAAAGGGGAGAGGCTGCACATTCTGTGTGCTTCCCAGTGACAATTTCCAGCCCGTCCATCCACCCCACATTCATGTGCCCTGCCCAGCACCTCGCCCAACTCTCCCTTGTCACTGGTCTCAAGGTCCTAGAGCTTGTGGGCCTCTGAGAGCTGTTGATCTCTCCTTTAGGAATTCCTACCTGCTGGGAGGAGAGCTCCTGCTGGGGGGCAGTGACCCCCAACATTACCAAGGGAATTTCCACTACGTGAGAATCAGCAAGACTGGCTCCTGGCAGATCATGATGAAGGGGTTAGGAGTCCCCAACCCTGCCTACTCTGCCATGATGCTGCTGCTGGGGTCGGTGGGGGTGGGGGGCTAGGCCGGGGTTATCGTCCTTCCTTCTGCTAACACAGTTGCTTCTTGAGGCACAGCCACCAGCTGCTCTCTGACTGCTTTGTCCAGGATTGCTGCAATTTGAGGGTTGGTGGGCTAGGCAGCAACCGTGAAGTCACTCAGCCACACGCTCAGGGTGAGAACAGCACCTTCTCCCCTCATCCACTCTTTGCTCACTGCCTTCCTCCCTCTCCTCCAGTGCACCCTTGACCAACGCATGGCTCCTGTCACCACCTTCGCTCAGGTAAATATGCAGCCCGGGGGTGTCCGTCAGCCTTCTGTCTGTCTGTGACCTCCTCCAGGGTGTCTGTGGGCTCTGCCACCTTGCTGTGTAAGGAGGGCTGCATGGCAGTGGTAGACACCGGTGCGTCCTACATCTCGGGTCCCACCAGCTCTCTGAGGCTGATCATGGAGGCCCTGGGGGCCAAGGAGCAAAGTACAGATGAAGTAAGCTAAGGGGCGGGGCACTGGCGGTAGAAGAAGCACCCCCCGGCCTGAGCCTCGAAATCACCCTGGGTGGCATTAAGTCTCACACAAGATCATTGCAGGAATTTTCCTGCTGGCCTCTGGCACTCCCAGCACATGTGGCTGGTTCCTCATGGAGGGAGGACAGGCGTGGTGCCTGGCCCTCTCTGGCAGAAGGGCCAGGCCAGAAGCACAGGGCTCTCAACAGGGCTCTCTTTGTCCCTCCCACAGTATGTTGTGAACTGTAACCAGGTGCCCACACTGCCTGACATTTCCTTCCACCTGGGAGACAGAGCCTACACGCTCACCAGTGCAGACTACGTGTTACAGGTGAGGTGCAGGGAGGAAGTGGGCAGGGGCCCTCAAAGGGAGGCCAGTCATGATGCAGACTGCAGGCTCACCAGTGATTCTCAAATGTGGCTGCACCTGTCACCTGGAGACCATCTAAACATCCCAGTATGTAGGCCACACCCACACCTGTGATGTCAGAATCTCTAGGAGTGCCACCGGGCACCAGCACTTCCAAAGATCCCCCGGAAAATGCCAATGTGCAGTCATATTGCCAGCCACTGCAGTGGTCCTTCTCCCTGTTTCCCATCAAATGTTCCCAGACTGCCCTGCTCCTGTATTCTCATCCTCCTTTCAGGCTCAGGAGACTTAGAGAACTTGTCTAGGGTAAGAAACTAAAGCCAGACTGGCAGCTCTTGAAGGCAGCACCCTGCCGGATGCACTGTGTGCCCAGTGTCTGGCACAGCACCCAGGAGCAGTCCATCCATGCTGGGCTAAGATGGCCAAGATGTGATGGATCGGGGAGCAGTAGGGGACACGGCTGAAGACAGCTGCTGGGGCAGGCCAGGTGATGGGGAATGGCCATGTGCCAAGCAGTGGCACAACCCTCCTGTTTCCCACCAGGACCCCTACAGTGATGGTGACGTGTGCACACTGGCCCTCCAAGGCCTGGACATCCCACCGCCCACTGGGCCCCTCTGGGCCCTGGGTGCCACCTTCATCCGAAAGTTCTACACAGAATTTGATCGACGTAACAATCGCATTGGCTTTGCCTTGGCCCGCTGAGCCTTCTGCCACCAGGGTGAGCCTTGCCTTTGGCCTGAGCCCAGAGCTGGGGCGTCCTGCAGGGGTCCCCCCTGCCTGGGCTCATTTGCTGAACATGGAGTCCCTGCCCGCTGCACCAGCACTTCCTTGCTCTGAGGACAAACAGAATAAAGACTTCATGTTTACAAGCCATTGCCTCTGGGGTTTGACTGAGTTTGAAACAGAGGCAGGAGCAGCTGTATGATCAGGTGTGTATAAGAATGTGACAAAGACTGACACATTCACCCCTTTGCACAGGTTCCTGCGTATGTGGATGATGCCATCTGTCTGCTGTCAACAGGGCTCTGGTTGAGTTTGTTTATATAATCTTGGTCGGGAAGTTTACAGAGGAGCCACCCCTGTGTCCATTCTGGAACCCTAGGGATCAAGGCTAATGATGTGGTAATAGACCGGGTCAGAAAAGTGCCCCAGCTCACAGAAGCCAGCTCTGAGCCTAGCGCCTGTGCTAGCCAGCCCTACCTCTCCTGCCTTGCCAAACTCCACTCAACCTGTTTTTTCTTCTCTGCAGACACCCTGCCCCATGTGGTCATTCACCTAGGCAGTCTAAGGCACCACCACCAAAAGTATAAACCATCCAAGATCCAAACAAAACTCCCCTTTACCCATGGGGAAACAGGCCTAGAGAACGCAAGGCATTTGCCCAGGATCACTCAATAGAGATTCAAATAAGGAAGAATCCTGAAAGGTAGTAAGAAATCAAGCCTAGGACCCAGCCTGCCAGACTCAAGTCCTGGGGGGGTCTTTCACCTTGTCTCATGCAGTAGTACTGTCACAGGCACCAAGTGTCACAACACCCGGGACGGGGCCACGTGCATAGAAACACAGACACACGTACTTCCCCATCGTCCATCTCGTGGGCTTTGGACTCAGACTGAAGTTTCTTCTCCCACTCTTACCCCTTGGACCATCCTCAGGGTATACAGAGCTTGAGGGGTGAGAAAGCAGCAACCTAGGGCTGGGGGTGTTGCTCAGCAATATAGGACTTGCCTGGCATGTAGAAGACTTGGGTTCAATTCTCAGAACCGAAAAGGAAAGAAATCATAGCATCCACCCAAAGCCACTAATACTGTCCTTGCACCACAACAGCCCATCCCTCCTTTGACCCAAAAAATGGGGTGCTGAGTGGGTCAACCAGGCCCTTGGTTCCTGCAGGATTGAAGCCTGCTGGGGTCGGGTGAGACTCCAGGGCTTCTCTAAGGCAGTTTTCCTGCTGCAGGAGCTCTCTGCAGTACCCCTGTGCAGAGCTGAGAGCAAGAGCCCGGGCTTCAGGGCCCTGGACTCCGGCTGGTTTTCCCTGTTCCCTCATCCTGCATGGTTTTATTTCCTCTGTGAGAAAGGAAGAGCTGGAGGCAGTGTCCTTTCCACATTTGACATTCTGGGGCTCTGTGACCTTAAACACACACACACCCCCCACACACTGTCAGCTGCATTGTCCAATACAGCACCCATAAAGGGCTTCTTTCATTCAAATTCAAATTAATGCTACATACCAGGTCACACTAGCCACATTTCAAGTGCTGGTCAACCACATGTGGCTAGTGGCCACTGTGTCAGGCAGCACCGACATTTCCATCATTGCACAGGTTCTTCCAGGCAGACCTGGCTTCTGAACAGCAATCACAGGGCTTTGCGGTTGGTTGAGAAGTTCCTGAACAGGCCAGGGACAATCTGTGGACGCAGAAATGGGGTCCTTTTCTGTAGGCACTTTTCAGGGTAGGGCAGTGAGAGATGGTGACAGCAGTAATGTCTCTAAGGCAGACAGTGAGTGACCGACGCTTCACTATGGCAGAGGAAGGGTTTGTCAATAGGGCTATGCTCAGGAGGTGACACATGACTGGTGGAGGGGACAGCTCAGTTCCCAGAAGAGCTTTCCACTAGGCTGGCCTGGCCTCATCCCAGGGCTTCCCATAGCAACTCTGCCCTCCGGGACATCCTGTCGCCCTTCCTTTCTCACAGTCTACCCCCAGGCATCTACCTGCCTCCACATTCCTTTGCCCATCACAGCCCAGGCTCAAGGGCACCTGCTGGCCTACCTGCCCCCACCCAACGCAGCCTTGCTCAAAGTCTTGGCCTAGAATGAGCCCAGACACTTCAGTATCCTGGAACGTTCAGCCAGGCACACCCAACTCCAAAGCCATCTCCCAACGTCTCCTCCCCATTGAATAAGGGAGGACGGAGGGGCTTTGAGCTGCAGGGGAGCTGCTCCTGCAGAGCGGGGGTGGGGCGTGGGCAGAGGGCAGCAAACATGACCCAGAGGGGCGAGCCCAAGCCTACATCTTGGGAGCCACAGGATCTCCATACTCCAAGACGAGGTAAAGGCACAGAAGAGCACTCCCGCCCCTGGCCCAGGACAATGCGGAAAGACCACCCCTGCTCAGCGGCTGGGGAAGCAGCGGGGGGAGCTAGCCCGGGCCGCCCCGGCTAGGACCTGGGGGCGGGGCTTGTGGAGCCCCGCCCAGGCATCGCCGCCCCTTCCCCGGGGGCGTCACCCCCGCCCCGCGCCCAGGTAGCTGCGGCCACAGCGCGCCGCTGTCTGCGGGCGGAGCGGCTCGGGGGTCGCGCGCCGAGGCGGGGGCGGCGGGGCGTTCCCGGGCCCGTGATGTCACGATCGCGGCGGGCCCGGGCGTTCCGGGGTCGCTCTCGGGCGCCGGGCGGCCGGCTCCTGAGTCATGGACTTGCCCTGGCCCCTCCTCTGCCCCTCCCCCCGCCCCGCCGGGCCCCCCCGCGGGGACTAGCGCTGGCGCGGCGGCTCCGAGGGGGTGGGGCTGCTGGGAATGGCTGTGCCCCCTTCGGCTTCCCTGCCGCGCTCGCCCTGCTACCTGCGCGGGCGGCCGCCCTGCCCGCAGTGCTCATGGGGCATGGAGGCGAAGGCGGCGGCCGGCGCGGGCTGCCGGGAGCCTCCGGGCCCCCCGAGGGCGGCCGCCGTCCCGTGCTTCGCCGTGTCGGTGGACCCGGACGACATCCTCCCCGGCGCCCTGAGCCTCATCCGGGAGCTGCGGCCGCGCTGGAAGCCCGAGCAAGTTCGCACCAAGGTAGCGCGGCGGGCGCGGACCGGGGGTGGGGCCCTGCCCGAGCGGCGTGGACGTCCGTCCGCCTGGCGGTCTGTCCGTGTGTCCTGGGCGCAGGAGAGGCTCGGGACGTGGTCTGGGAGCGCGCTTGTCTCCATGCATTTCGGTTGCTGAGCACCGCGCGGCTCACGCCTTCCAGGACCCTGCGCCCACGCCTTCTTCCGGGCTCACTGAGGTCCACCTGCCCTCCGGGGCCGCACTCCCCGGCCCCGCACCCCGCCAGCTCCGAACCACGAGGAGGCAGAACTTCCAAAGGAGTCCCCTCCCCACACACACGTCCTCCACTCCACGGTGGGAGCCAAGCCTCCAGGCTCCGAGAAGCCACTGTGGGTCCCAGGAGCCACGTGTGGAATTGCAGTCAGCACCGGGCTCGGGCTCAGCACCCCTCCACATACACACACAGGGGCTCCTCTGCCCCAGCTAGACCCATCCTCCCCGGCACCTGTGGGCAGA